>APFE030282961.1:0-23630 GCA_000404065.3 Pinus taeda | reverse complement strand
ATATAAACAAAATAATATAATATTAAGAACAAAACGTTTAATAACGTAACTTCTAAATCATCTAATTCTAAAAACAACTCTACCGTACAATACCGAAATTGCGAAAACTTTTTTACTAAATAATAAATTTAAAAATGTTTTATCAAATCATTAGTAAATTAAAGCAACTTTTGGTTCGTGCTTCTATTGGTAATCGAGTTTAGTTTTGGACTCACATTAACTCATTTTATACGATCAAGTTGAATATGTTTTAACGACAACATCGGAAACCACTTTTCTCAGCAGTGGAAGACTTTTTGAAAGATTAAATAAAAAATTTTGTTTATTATGCCTTCGTGACCGGCCTTATGATTGATGCCTTCTCCTTTACGTTTTCCCCCTCTACGTTCACACTATACACGGTACTACGTCTTCTTCACGACGCCACTTTTCTCAGCCGTGGAAGACTTTTGAAAGGCTTCTTTGATGCCTTGTCCTTCACGTTTTCCCCGTCTACCTTCACACTATACACGGTACTACGTCTTCTTCACGACGCGACGCCACTTTTCTCAGCCGTGGAAGACTTTTGAAAGACTTCTTTGATGCCTTCTCCTTCACGTTTTCCCCCTTTCTACGTTCACACTATACACGGTACCACGTCTTCTTGACGACGCCAAAACACGCGGTTTCTCTCCTTATAAATACTCACTCACTTCTCCACCGATGCTCACTGCATTTCTCCCCTCCCCTCTTCCCAGAGGCTGCGATTTCAACCACCATGCCCTCTCTTTCTTTTGCTTTTCATCTGCTCTTTCTCCTCCTCATCTTTTCCTTCACCCCTGGGAAAGGATCCCACTCTTTCCACAATGACCACCAATCCCTGGTGGCATTCAGGAACCTCATTGCCAGCGATCCACATCATTCCCTCGCAGATTGGACTCCCGCCAACCCCTTCTGCAACTGGACCGGCGTCACCTGCAACCGCCGCCATCCAAACAGAGTGGCCTCCCTCGACCTCAGTTGCATGGATCTGAGCGGTCCCATTTCTCCATCGCTCGGCAATTTGTCGTTTCTCCGCATGCTCGATCTTTCAGCGAATGCGCTCACTGGTCACATCCCGCCTCAATTGGGACGCCTCTATCGTTTGAGGGAGCTCTGGTTGGAACATAATGAATTGGACGGAGATATCCCACCTCAACTCTGCAGTTGCAGAAATTTGACTTTTCTGGCGCTCTCCTTCAACAAGCTGACCGGAAATATCCCGAGCGAGTTGGGTTCCCTTCCGCTTTTGCAAGATCTTTACTTGGGAGTCAACGAGCTGACAGGTACCATTCCCTCTTCCTTGGGAAACCTTTCATCGCTGATTGAGTTGACTTTGGAATCTAACGAGCTGACAGATACCGTTCCCTCTTTCGTGGGTCGCCTCTCCCGTTTGGAAACACTTCTTGCGTCAAATCATTTGTCAGGTCGCATTCCCACATCTTTGTCAAATATGTCAAACTTGCAATTTCTCGGTTTGTCGCCAAATCAACTTAGTGGAGATATTCCAAAGTTTATTGGAAATTTTTCCAACTTAGCATTGCTGAGTTTAGGTTATAACAAGCTGAGTGGGACCGTGCCTATAGAGTTGGCTAAGTTATCTTTTCTAGAATTATTACTTTTGAATAACAATCAACTAGATAGTCGCAATGCTATAAACATCCTTTTTCTTACTGCTCTTACTAATTGTTCTCACTTAAGGCACTTATGGTTGCACAACAATAAATTAAGTGGTGTTTTGCCACTTGCTATAGGTAGACTTTCTACTAATTTATCTGAGTTAGATTTATCAAATAATAAAATACAAGGAAACATCCCTCCACATATAGTCAATCTCAGTAGCCTAACCCTCTTAAATTTAAGTGAAAATTTTATAAATGGTAATGTTCCACCATTAAGAAAATTTGTAATACTAGAAAGATTGTATTTAAGTAGCAACAATTTAGAAGGAAACATACCTGACGATTTTGAAGGCTTACACCACATTGGTCTCTTGGACCTTAGTGGAAATAGACTCTCTGGAAAGATTCCAAATTCCCTTTCACTCCCTAAACAACTAAGAAGACTACATCTCCATCACAATAACTTAAGGACCATACCTTCCAGCTTAGGAGATTGTATACTTTTGGAATTGCTTGACCTATCTCACAATAGGCTCTCTGGAATTATACCACATGAAATTGGGAAATTATCTAATCTACAATTCTATTTGAATTTGTCATGGAATTTATTAGAAGGTTCCTTGCCCATGGAGATTGGTAAAATTGCAATGGCTCAAGCTATAGACATCTCTGTCAATCAATTGACTGGGGCAATACCCCCTGCACTTGGAAGTTGCAATGAGCTACAATTATTGAACTTATCTCACAATTCCTTTCAAGGGTCTATTCCAGAGTCACTTGGAAATTTACAAAGCCTTGCAAGCCTAGACCTCTCTTTGAACAACTTATCAGGTATAATACCAGTGGTCACACTCAAGAATTTGAAAATGCTTCAAAGCTTGAATTTGTCTTTCAACAATTTCACTGGGGAAATTCCAGAAGGAGGGTTTTTTGCAAATAGAACAGTTGTCATGTCCTTAATTGGAAATCCTGGCCTTTGTGGACCGCAAGTATTTCAATTGCCTGCATGTCAAACACCAAGACATCATTTTGCACTTGTGAAAAGATTGATACGGCCATTGAGTGGAGTTGCTGCTTTTATATTATGTTGTTTACTTTTGGGATTCCTTTGGAAAAGAAAGGGATTCTTTTGGAACAGAAATATGCCTGTGCAAAACATTGATTCCTCACAAGCCATTTTGCAAAGGTTGGAGCACAAAAGGATCTCATATCAAGAGCTTCATATAGCAACTAATGGATTTGCCGAGGCCAACTTGTTGGGAACAGGGAATTTTGGTTTAGTTTATAAAGGAATTTTGATTGATGGCACACTTGTTGCTGTAAAATTTTTCCATTTGCTGAAGGACAAGGCTGAAAAGAGTTTTAAAGCAGAATGTAGCGTCTTGCAAAAGGTTCGACATCGAAATCTGGTGAAAATCATAACCTCATGTTGCAACGTTGATTTCAAAGGATTAGTGTTCAAATTTATGTCTAATGGAATCCTGGAGAAGCATTTGTATCCTCATACAAATGACAACAATGGTGAAGATGTATGTGAAATGGGACTAAAAACAAGATTGGACATTGCAATAGATGTGGCCCATGCCATTGAATATCTTCATCATGATTCATTTGTGCAGGTAGTGCATTGTGATTTAAAACCAAATAATGTGCTTATTGATGAAGACATGTCAGGGCATGTAACAGATTTTGGTATGGCAAGACTAATTGATGAAACCTCTACTGAGTCACTTACTTCAACACTTTCTTTGAAAGGATCTATGGGCTATATTGCACCAGGTATGACATTTAGAATGTTAAATGTTTGCTTTTCATTTCTAAATGACTCACCAACATTTTTGTATGGAACAATAGAGTAAAATTTGATGAATGTTATCTTAAATGAAGAGTATGGATTCGGTCAGCCAGTGTCTACCAAAGGAGATATTTACAGCTATGGCATTTTATTATTGGAAATGCTTACGAGAAAACGACCAACTAATGATATGTTTTCTGGAGACTTGAACTTGCACAAGTGGGTAATTCTAGCCTTTCCAAGCAACGTTAAGGAGGTAATTGATAGCAACCTTCTTACGGAGGCGGAGGGAGATGAATTTGAAGAAAACAATGTATTCAATTGCATATCTTCTCTTATACAAGTTGGTTTGGTTTGTTCAAAAGATTCACCCAATGAACGACCAACTATGAGAGATGTGGTAATGGTATTGGAGAACCTTAGAAATGATTTGGGGGAAAATGCAATTGCTTCTAGGAGATTAAGGCAAAGCATATCTGATTTGCTTAGCAATACAAATGAAACAAGGAGTGATACACATGCATCAAATGCCCATAGTTCTTCCTCATTTTAGTTTGTGAAAATTGCAATACCAGAAGATTTCAATATTTCCATTGTGCATACAATGGCACTTGTTTTTTTTTTTTTTTTTTTTTGTAAGTTATAATTGTTGAAGTCCCCCGGATGCGGGTGACGAGACATATGTTAACTCGGAGCCACAGGGAGGCCATGTGCCATCCTGTGCCCAAGCCCCTCATTAACTCAGCTCTCCGCCGCCATGGAAATACAATTAAGGGCAGGCGGCAGGCCATTAATGCAGACTGTGATCTCATGGCAAGCAGGCGGATTGCATCTATGGCAATTTGAGTTTATTATAAGGGAGGTAGATTGGATCATGGCGCTTAGACGCTCTCCTGTGGCTTCCTTGTTCAGTTATCAAGCGCTGTGGGTTCTATTTCCAACATTTATGTTGTGTATTGTGGGGGTTCTGTTCGCAGGGGGCTTCGGACTGTGGGGCGCAGAGCCATTACAGCCTCTGCATCCTCACTCTACCTTGCAGCAATGTTCCGTCGCAGAGGCCCAGCGCATGGAAGGCCAGGTCGCCCTCCAGCTGACAAATCGAAGGTGCAATGTTGCCGCTGTCGATGCCACAAAGGAATTCCGGCCACTCCCCTTCAGGCCAGCCAGATTCTCGACGCGGACGATTCTGAGGCGGAGCCTGCTCCTGCTCCAGCATTTGGGTCTGCCATATTCTCGTTTGGCAGCTCGAGGGATAAGCCATGCATCAACGCCCACGTCTCAGTCCTCTTCTTCGAAGAACCTGAGGAAGATGAAGGCGCATGCAGTTTGGGAAAATCCCCAGTGGGAAGCCAGGAAGCGGCAGAGCAGCCACCAGCGGAAACATCGAGGCAGGCTCCAAAGAGCCCTCTGGCTCAGGAAACCTCGACCACCAAGGCAAATGAGGAGGAGGACTGGGACGCACTTAGGGAACGCTACGGCTGGTGCGAAGTGGTGGAGGAGAAGCCACCAGAATAGCCTTCGGATGGACCGCCTCTTCCTCACTCCGCATCGCTCAGGTTTTGTTCTGGCTTCGTCTGGTCTAGCTTTTGTCTTTGGGTATGTTTTGGTTAATTCGAGTCCTGGTCATAATGGTCTGACTCCCCAGAGCGGGATGTCTATGTTGTGGCTCCAATGCCCCTGCGTGGGCGGTTTAAGTCAGTTTTTTGTGCCCCTGTGTGGGCGGTCCAAGGATGCAGTCACGCCCCTACGTGGGTGGTTCATGATAGTTTTCGGGCCCCTGCGTGGGCGTTTCAAAGCGGCAACGAGCCCCTGCGTGGGTGTTCTGAAATTGCTTCGGTTTTGTCTGGTCTTCAATGCTTAAGTGTCTCTACACGGCAGTAAATCCCCGGTATGGGCATGTTTTGTTCAGCAAAAGTCAAGCCCACAGCGCCACTAATGGCCTTGGGCATCCTGTTTTCCTGGTTGTAATTACAAGACTGTACATAATATAATAGATAGATTTTACAGAGAAAAAAAAAAATTTGTTGAAGTAAACTTCTATTAGTATTTATATTTATATGTCAGTATTATCAAAATAAAAAGTACATGCTTTTGTGACATTCCGATTATACATTGGTTTATTTTATTGGCCATTCATAATGACAATGTTTTTAGTTGTCTCAAATTAATTCCATTATTTATTTGTCTACAAATGAAAGGATATAATTAAAAGATAACAATCATATATAACTTATAAACACATTCTTTTAGATGAGTGAATTGATTTTATGAATTATATTGGATTTTAATTACACTTTTGATATTATTTTTAATTATTTGACCAACTTTTTGTTCTATTTTACTATCTATCTATGATTATTATTAATGTGAAAATTAAATTCTTTAATAACGCTTTATTAACCAAATGAAAAAATTATATCTTAATGTGATTTATTACTATTATCTATGATGTCAATATTCATATCTACAAAATAAGAACCTCTCTCACAAAAGGTGATATGAAACTAATTGTATTATCTTTAGAGCACAAATTAATGGATTAATATATTAAATTTAACCATAACTAATTTGTTTATGTCATTAACAATAATTTAAATGTTGAATTCCCATTTAGATGTGATTTTTTAAATTTTCATGTAAATCAAATTGATGAAACATCAATAACAATTCTATTCTTTTAAATATATAATTTGATCCATTTAAATTTCAGTTATATATAATTTGTTTATATTATCAATAAAAATTCAAAAGTTAAATTCTAATATTAAATATGATTTTTTAATTTTCTTATTAATGAGATTAGTGAGCCATTAATGGAACTTGATGGTGAACTGTATACAATGCACGAATATTTAAGTATACAATTTTGATCTAAAAATCATGTTGAAAGACATGAAAATTTATGTTACAAGACTATGACTTATTATAATTTTTAACAATTTAGAACCTTTTTTAGTTATATTATAATTATATCATATATAGATTTTATATCCCCATACATTGTTGGAGACATGTCTGAGAGATTTCCCTACCCTTTCAACCCTTCTTTTCTTCAAAGGACTCTTGTTGACCATGTAGATATTTGGCTTCCTGTAATAGGGCTTCTTATATTCTAGCGAACACTTCAATTTGATAGTTAATGTTATAGACAAAACAATGGGATATGGAAGATGTTTTATTCTATGCTCCTATTAATAAAGTAGCGAGTGATGAAAATTAAGGTTTTATGCTAAGTTGGCCTCTCTAGCTTCAAATGGATAGAGGTTTCTTGAATATGGTATAAATATGTTATTATTTCAAAATCGTAAATCACATAGATTTCATTCCACAAATTTCTAAGTGGCATGTTCATTGAATTTATCTCAAAATACCTTATTAGGATCTACTCCAAATTCAATTGTAAATTTACAGAGTCTTATGAACTTAGATCTTTCTTCCAACTCCCTATTATGGACAATTCCAATTACTCTGGCATTTGAAAATGATTTAGTATTTGAAGTTATCTTTCAACAATATCATTGGGGAAATTCCAAAAGGAGGGTTTTTTTTAATTATCCAAAAAAGAACAATTGTCATGTCCTTCATTGGAAACCAAGCTTTTTCAAACCACAAGAATTCCAATTACCTATCTCTCAAACAACAAGAGATCATTTTGCATTGTGAAAGAGTATTATTGCTAATGAATGTAGTTATTGTTTTTGTTTCATGTTGTCTACTTTTGGGATTCATTTGGAAAGGAAATAAGTGTATGCAAAATGTTGATTCCTTGCAACATATTGTCTAAAGGTTAGAGTAGAAAATGATCTCATATGATGAGCTTCACATAGCAATTAATAGATTTACCAAAGCCAACTTGTTAGTAATGAGGAGTTTTGGTTAATTTATAAAGGACTTTTAGTGATGACACAGTTGTGGCTACATAAGTTTTCTAGTTGCAAAAGACAAGATTTTCAAGTGTTCTAGATTAGAATGTAGTGTTCTACAAAAGGTTCAAAATTGAAATCTGGTGAGAATCATAACTTCATGTTCCAACCTCCATTTTAAAGGATTAATGTTCCAATATATGTTTAACAAAAGCTTGGAGAAGAATTTGTATGGATGACAATAATTGTGAAGATGTATGTGAATTGGCATTGAAAACACAATTGGATATTGCCATAGATGTGGCCCATGCCATGCAGTACTTTCATCATGATTCTTTTGTTCAAGTGGTGCTTTTTTATTTGAAATCTGATAATGTGTTTTTGGATGAAGACATGATGGTCCATATAGTGGACTTTTGTATCAAAAAATTAATGAATGCAACCCCTACTAACTCACTTCAACATTTGGTTTGAAAGAATCCATGGGATAAATTGTCCCAAGTATGACATTTTAGAACATTAATTTTACTTGTTTTTCCTCATCAACAATTTTTGCACACAGTGGTCAAGTAAAATATAATGAAGGTTGACTTCAATATGGTGTATGGATTAATTGAAATAGTGTTTACCAAAGTAGATATATATAGGTATGACATTTTTTTTAGTGGAAATGCTTATTAGGAAGCAACCAATTTTTTTTGAGATGATATGTTTTTTTGGAGATGTAAACTTGCACAAGTGAGTGAAGCTAGTGTTTCCAAACATAGTGAAGGAAGTATTTCTCTTAAGTATTTTTAGCGAGGTGGATGGAGATGGATTTGTAGAAATTAATGTATACAATTACTTTATGTGCTAAGAGTTAGTTTGATTTTCTCAAAACGTTAACCCAATGAATGAACAACTATGAAATATGTGGTAACGATATTGGAGAACCTTAGAAATGATTTGGGGGGGATATGTAGTTGCTTCTAGGAGATTGAGACAAAGCATATCTAATTTTCTTATAAATACAAATGGAATAAGGAGTAATACACATGAATCAAATGCCCATATTTCTTCTACATTTTAGTTTATCAAAATTAGGTTACCATAGTTCTTCATGCTATTATTCATTCAATGGAATTTTCATTTAGCTTATACTTGTTGACGTAAAATTCTATTAGTATTTATATCTATGTAATTTATTTATTTTCCTGCAAACCTAGCACTCAACACTTAATTCCTAACAAATTTAATATATCTATTGATTAAATACAAAATTGGGTTCATAAACATAATAAAATTTAGTGCAACATACGTGGTACCTTAAACGTTTTCTTCTTCACATGCTTAACAATTATCTCTAGTACCACTTTGTAAAACACCCAACCCTTAATCCCATATGAGGCTATGGGTATCACATTTTCTGTAAGAATTTTATCAAACAATTTCCACACATTATCTAATCACCATCGATAAAAACCACATTTTGAAGGGGCATTTCATTAATTAGTTTATGTGGACTATTTATTCTCTAAAACCAAAATATTCCATATAGCATATCTTGTAAATTATAGAGGACCAAATTCAAAAATTTCTACCACATATAACACATATTTCATTAAATTTGGAAGTTTTCAATGGATCTAGAATTTAGAACTTTAACTAGATTAAGTTTTTTCAAAATGAGGAATTAGAAAGTCACTTAATTCACTAATTTTAATGTAGATATTCACCTTTTTCTGTGTAAAAATTATCATGATAAGCTTTATAAAAAAATTTATATAAACTTGCTAAAGCAAATCTTTCACATCTTAATCTTGGATTCCTTACATTATCTATTTTAATAGTTCTTATGGTTTATATTAAAAGATAAGTTTTTTAAGGTTATTTTATGAAAATAATAATGTGTATTTTACTATAATTAACCCATTTAATTATAATCAGATATAGTAAATATCATGTATGTGTTAAGCTACAATTATTACTAAGAAAGTGTTGGCACAATTTAAAAGTCTATCGCCTTTGCAACACTAATAATATGGTTGAAGATTAAAAAACTCTCATAGATCATCCAGTTTATACTCATATTGGAATTAAATTTCAAAATATTTGTGACGCTACCAACCTTCTTGATTGTTTAACTAAACAAAATTATGATGATCTTGAAACACTTCTTTTAATACTTTTTGAGCATATTAACAATAAAATTCGAAATAAATTTTAGTAATATCTTTTTACCTTCTTATATACCATTTTTGGTCTTAGTGGATGATAATCATCATTATCACCATCATAATTACATACTATTGTAGGAAGTTTGCACCATTTTAGAGTTGCGGAGAAAAAAAAATAGTATCAAATTAAATGTTGAATGTGAGTAGTAGCATAATTTATTTTTATTTATTATTTGTAATTTTATGTTAATAAAAAAGTTGATTGAGGCTTGCTTAATGAATAATAGATTAATATGTAAGATACATATTAAGTATAAAGTTATTTAATGACAAATGATCTTAGTGATGTGTCGAATATATACCATTATTTAGAACTTTAACTAAATTAAGTTTTTTCAAAATGAGGAATTAGAAAGTCACTTACTTCACTAATTTAATGTAGATATTCACCAGTTTTTGTGTAAAATTATCATGATAAAATTTATAAAACAAATTTATATAAACTTGCAAAAGAAAATCTTTCACATCTTAATTTGGATTCCTTACATTAACTATTTTAATATTTTTTATGGTTTATATTAAAAGATAAGTTTGTTAAGGTTATTTTATGAAAATAATGGTGTATGTTACTATTATTAACCCATTTAATTATAATCTGGTATAGTACATATCATGTATGCGTTTAGTTATGATTATTACTAAAGGAGTGTTAGCACAACTTAAAAGTCTATCACCTTTGCAACACTAGTAATATGGTTGAAGATTAAAAAAACTCTCATAGATCATCTAGTTTATACTCATATTGGAATTAAATTTCAAAATATTTGTGACGCTACCAACTTTCTTGATTGTTTAACTAAACAAAATTACGATGATCTTGAAACACTTCATTTAATGCATTTTGAGCATAACAGTGAAATTCAAAATAACTTTTAGTAATATCTTTTTACCTTCTTATATACCTTATTTTGTCTTAGTGGATGATAATAATCATTATCACCATCATAATTACATACTATTGTAGGAAGTTTACACTATTTTATAGTTGAGGAGAAAAAAAAATTAGGATCAAATTAAATGTTGAATGTGAGTTGCAGATTGAGGCTTGCTTAAATAATAATAAATTAATATATATCATAAAGTTATTTAATGACAAATGATCTTAGTAATGTGTCCAATATATACCATTATTTAGAACATTAACTAGATTAAAATTTTTCGAAATGAGGAATTAGAAAGTCACTTAGTTCACTAATTTTAATGTAGATATTCACCATTTTTTGTGTAAAAATTATCATGATAAAATTTATGAAACAAATTTATATAAACTTGCAAAAGCAAATCATTCACATCTTAATGTGGATTCCTATTTTTAATATTTTTATGGTTTATGTTAAAACATAAGTTTGTTAAGGTTATTCTATGAAAATAATGATGTGTATGTTGCTATTATTAACCCATTTAATTATAATCCGATATATAGTAAAATATCATGTATGTGTTAAGTTATGATTATTACTAAAAGAGTGTTAGCACAAGAAAAAGGCTATCACCTTTGCAACGCTAGTAATATGGTTGAAGATTTAAAAATTGTCATAGATCATCTAGTTTATACTGATATTGGAATTAAATTTCAAAATATTTGTGACGCTACCACCCTTCGAGATTGTTTAACTAAACAAAATTATGATGATATTGAAACACTCCTTTTAATGTTTTTTAGCATAACAATAAAATTCGAAATAACATTTAGTAATATATTTTTACCTTCTTATACCATATTTGGTCTTACTAGATAATAATCATCATTATCACCATCAACATTACATACTATTGTAGGAAGTTTGCACCATTTTAGAGTTGAGGAGAAAATATTTTTTTAAGATAAAATTAAATGTTGAATGCGAGTAGTAGAATAATTTATTTATTATTTATTATTTGTACTTTTATGTTTCAAACTTGAGGCTTACTTAATGAATAATAGATTAATATGCAAGCTATATATTAAGTATAAAGTTATTTAATGACAAATGATCATAGTAATGTGTCCAATATATACCATCATATATCCATTTTAAGTGGAGATGTAGGGATCAAATTCTTCACGTGCAAATATTTTGAATGAAAGATACAATTTGTTATTTTTCATTGCTGAAACTGTATTTTTGAATGCTAAATAGAGTATATATACGACCAAATAAAATTTTTAACCATAAAAAACTTTTTTCTTATATATAGATATATATGAAGTTGATATTGACATAAATTAGTTAACATAAATCTTCAAATAGTTTCTCTGTATCTGTAGATGATTTTTTTTGAAAAGTATAAAATTTAAACATATAATCCACACATTTTATATACTTCTAATTACTTTACAAAATATTCATTTCTTTTATTTTTCTATTTAGAACATAATTTTTATTTTTCCCCCATATTGGGTTGTAAAATGAGCCTCTCGTCTCAATGATTAATCATTTTAATAATCAAAATCAATCATGAATTAGAATAGTAACAAAGTAGTACAATTTGATTATTTTCAAATACAAAAGAAAGAGAGAAAATTGACTAAGATATTTATTACAAATGTTTAGTTTTTACTCTTGTAGTGTTTAAGGATATTATATTGAAAAGAACATATTAACATTCATATAAAACTTAGATTAGTTACATTATTTCTATTATCATTAACATTTATATTTATGTATTAAATTTGACTCTTGAATAATAGATTTTGCAAAAAAAAACTTACCTATGAAGTTATTTAACAATATACTAATATTGTTTTTCTTACTATTATTGACCATAATGATCGAAATCAATCATGAATTAGAATAGTAACAAAGTAGTACAATTTGATTATTTTCAAATACAACAAGAAAGAGAGAAAATTGACTAAGATATTTATTACAAATGTTTAGTTTATATTCTTGTAGTGTTTAAGGATATTATATTGAAAAGAACATATTAACATTCATCTAAAACTTAGATTCCTTACATTATTTCTATTATCATTAACATTTATATTTATGTATTAAATTTGACTCGTGAATAATAGATTTTGCAAAAAAAAAACTTACCTATAAAGTTATTTAAGAATATACTAATATTGTTTTTCTTTTTTTTGTTGGATAAAGACTAAATCTATTAATAAAGGAAAAAATATAGTACAATCAAGCCTGGAAACAGGCAGAGCCAAAAGAGACAAGAACATTGGTAGCCGGAAAGGATATGCAATCCACCTCGGCTCCTAGAAGCGAAGAAAAGAGAGAAGAACATAGCATGAAGTAACAAAAGAACCAGAGAACAAAACCAAGCATATGATACTACCCGACATGGGAGGGATCGACTATGCGGGATTTTTTCCCTTTCTTTTTACCAACTTTGACCCATTCAGGAGGGCACTCCTGAACTCGCGTGATTTGCAAACTGAGTTGGGCTGATTGAGAGATTTCCTTATCTGAATCTGAGGTGGAGGATTCATGATTTCTTTTCTGGGAGCTTGACTGGACAGAAAGATCCACAGGGTCAGCCGAGGGCGGCTCCTGCGCTGTCTTGGTCTCCATTTCTTCCTCATTCAGCTCCTCTTCATCCGAGCTGAAATCAAAATCGTCCATGGGGGGAGGGTCATGAGGCTTCCAGCTTTTGGATTTCTGCTTAGGATTGGCTTTCTTTTTTGGGTCAGGCTTCGAGGGACAGGAGCTCTGAAGGTGCCCTGTGAGATGACAGTTGCGGCATCGGAAAGTTGTATTCTCGTAATCCAAGTACTGAGTCCAATGAAAGTCACCAATTTTGAGATTGATTTTGTCCGGAAGTCCTTTGCTGATATCTATTTCTGTGCATATTCTGGCAAAGGTATATAGACCTTTTTCCCCTCTAGAAATGTCTGTGTCTAGGAAGCGGCCTAGAGAGTTGCCGATTCCTTGGAATACTGCAAAGTGCCAAAGATGAGCGGGGAGATTAGGAAGTCTGACCCAGATTGGGAGCTTGGTGATAATTGCCGAAGATGGATCGAAGTCCGGGAACCAGGGGGTGAGGAATAAACCTGCTGAACCCCAAAACCAAGGCCCTGCTTTTAGAGCTTTTTGGTAGTCCTCCTCAAAAGAAAACACTGTTATGAAAAAGCCCTTTGAGCATAATAAAACCTTGCAATTGTTGGTCCAGTTAGAATGGATCCACTGGTAGAGATCTGCTGTCCATGGCCATAACCCATTGAACCTGCAAATAATGCCAAGCTCTACAAACTGTTGGGCTTGCTCATCCAGTGATGGATGCACTATTTCAATGGAGGGAGTCTCTTCAAGTTTGTCCACCAGAAAAGGTTTGGGAGCCTGAACTGGTGGGACTGTCTTTTCCTGCCTCGGTGTATGGACAACATCCTTATAAGAGAATGCCTTCGCTGAGGAAGACTGTCCTGCCGCTCCCCCTCTCAATCGAAGGGAAAGGATAATAGAGGCATTTCTTTTAATGTTGTAAAAAGAAAGGGGGAAGAGATCCTCTAGTTGTTTACCTTCGTGGAGAAGTCTTTGGGCTGTCGATGGAATTCCCAGCTTGAGTTCCAGCACATGTGTAAGGTCCTTCACGAGATCCTGAGAGCCTACCCAATGCAGCAAAGTTTTCCCTGAGAGGAGCTTGATCTGGATCTGAAACGAGGCATTCCAGGACGTTTCAGCTCTCTCAGGCATTTCGTCAAACAGTTCAGGCGCAAAGTCCCGGCTGTCCAATCCACTGGTGGGTACATCCCGGAGCAACAACCTGGTTCTCAACAGAATCTCTAAAGCAGCGCTGACTCTTCGCTTTTCTCCTCCACTGATTCCCCTTAAGTGCCAGTTTCCGATGGCCGTATTCGCGCAATCTTGGAGGCCCATCTCTACAATCGTGCTCTCCACTATCTCGCTTTTCTCTGACCAGGGCATTTTGTCAGGGAGTCGCAGGTGAGCCGAATAAGCTATTGTTTCATGGATAGTTAATGTGCCAATCAGAGTATCATCTTGTTTCACATAAGCCGCAGTGCCAAATGAAAGCTTTTGCTTACGCCCATTCCGCTTAATCGATCCCGTCTGAAACGCGTTAGTAGCCAATCTACCTGCAAGTGCATCCAGTAGCGTGGATTTCCCAGATCCCAAAGGACCCATCAAAGCTATAAGGGTTCCGGGCTCTGCATACCCTGTCAAGCCCTGAAGAACGGTTTGAGTTTCACCACTGCTAATTGAAACAGTCACACAGAGCTTCTGCCATGTGAGCCATGCCGATTCATTTCCAATATTCTTTGTATCTGTCGATTCCTTCCCCAGCGTTTGGCTGAGCGGACTTATATCCCCAACAACATGGGCGCCCCCTCTGTTTCTGCCACTTTCAGTCTCCAACACCCTCTGAGTATTCCCACTATCCGCAGAAGGACCAAAGCATACTGAGAAAATCGCCTTTCCCTCCTCCATTGCGCTCTTCTTTCCCAACAACCTCCTACCCATTATCAATTGTTATTTGAGTATAGTAATGTCATGATATTTCACTTTTATTAAGTATTGGTACTTATCCTGAAAAATATTTGACAACATAGAAGATGAATTTGGTAGTTAGAGTAGCTGATTATCAACTTATTGTAGGAAAATTATGTAAATTGGGCCGTTATATCATTCTCAATAGGTGTTTTCTTAGCCATGAAGGAGATGATATTCAATGGGAGTGTCACAATGGAGTTGTGGGATTTCATGTTGGAGGAAAATATACTACCCACAAGGGACTAAAGGAAGGGTTATAGTGATCGACTTACTTTAAGGATACGAGGAATTTTGTTAAAACCTTTAATATCATTTAGATGGTTGGGAGACCTGTCATTGGGACAAACTTCCATTGCATGTAGTTAGAGTCTTGCGGGATTTTGAGTAGTAGGAAATCAACTTTATTGGAAATATAAATCCTCTTGTGTGACATTCATAAGCTAGATATTATGTTACTGCAACATACTATCTCATGATATGGGTGGAGGTTTCTCAATTAAAATATTGTATCGTCAATACTAAAACTTGATTCATTTATGAAAATATAGTTACTAGGTTTGGCTACTCGAGAAGTTTAACCAGTGATCAAGGAGCTCATTTACTAATGATATTATCGCAGCTCTAACTCAAGAGTTTCATATTCAACATCATAAGAGTAGTCCCTACCATGATCAGTCCAAAGGAACAATGGAAGCTTTCAACAAGATTCTAAAGAAGGTTCTCACAAATGTCTATTCCACAAATAAGACGATTAATGAAATATTTCTTACAACACTTTGGGAACACATGACTAATACAAAGAGTTTGTATAAGTACACTCCATTTTAGTTTTTGTATCAAAAAGAAGTTCTGGTTCCTACTGTTAACACTCAGGTTGTTCCCTGCTTCCTAAAGGGAGTACAGACAAGGTAACCAATGACCAATCTTTCAGCTACAGGTGCTAGCCTACCTGTAACCAGAGAGAGCTCTCTCTTTATAATATAACTTTGTTGGTGGATGATCTTGGGCTAGTTATGCTATGCTGTTCTATTTGGGTTTGGTGGGTTGGTGAATTCAAACAGAGCTGAGGTATAGATTATAGAACAATTTGGTCCATTGGGCAATGGAGTTGAGGTAATGTGCTGCTGAAAAATATTTATGAAGGTAGAGTGTTGCTGCAGAGCCAGACAGGCATCTTTCGAATTTTTTTTTAGATTGTTGTAATGAAGTTATGGAATTAGTGAGTGAAAGGAAATTAAGAATCTTTCACTATGCTAACAAAGGAAAAATGAAAGTATTGCTTAAGAGCAGTTAAGAATTCTTAAACAATATTCACAATGATAGAATTAGTTTAGACATGAGAAATTAAGAATTCATATCCATGGCTAATGCAGAAGAAAACATATTTAGAAATAGAGATTGAGCATAGGGTGTTCAAACAAATCCTAGGCTATTCTTTTTCTCTATTCACTATGATCATGAAAACATATGAATTATGGAATACACAGAAAAACACATACGCAGTTCAGAATAACTTATTGTTCCAGCAAATGACACAGGAGTTCTCTAGCACAACAGAGCTATTCATTTCCATCTTCAGACAACATAGGAACCAGGAACTCCACCAGCAATTTGTATTATCAAAAATGTCTCAAGTATATAATAGAGCTCTTCAGAAAGAGTTTCACTACAATCGACCCTCAATACGTTCTCTGAGGGGATATATATACAAAATAGGATATAAAATATCTCAATAGTGAGCTTTTGTGCAATAAATTGCACCACCAACTCTCTTACAAAAGTAAATGAAAAACATAACTACAACATTTAATGCTGAGATGGCAGTTATCTTTCTGTCAGACAACTTTTGACTTTATGGCTCAGAAACGTGGGCTGTAGCTGTGCCTTTAATTTTGCGTTAATTGAGCCTGTTGTCTGGGTGTTTTGGTGAGTCACTTGTACGGATGCTTCTGTGATACCTGCGTGTTGACCTGTACCGTGACCGAGACTTGATTTTTCTCAAAAAGGAATAACATAGTGGCATTAACTGGGCAGAATTTCCAGCATTGCCTGCCACCAATCAGCTGGAGGTAGCTGATGCCTCCTTATTTTCACCAGTGTTTCATCTGCCTTTGCATATCTGTAGATGTTTGGAGGCACCTCAAACAGATGATTTATCTCATGCTCAATAAAAAATTGATTTTCTAACTTGTCATACAGAGACTGCCCAGAGGGAGGCCCTGCTTCTTCTTGGAGCTGCTGGATGCTGTTATTTGATTTTCAACATAATTGTTGATCCTTGTCATATACTGATTATATGACAGTAGCTGTCCTATGCCAGTCACTAGGCTTGGCAGTCCTTTATCCTGTAATATTGTCATTTTTGCCCCGAATTCATCAATTTCTACTTTCATTTCCTGACATTTTCTCTCCAGAGTTTGAGTGAAGTTCCTCAAGGTCAGCACTTTCTTAGCTGTCAGGATGGTGTCTGTTCTGTTGTTTATCTCTAGAGCTGTCAATTCCTCCCTAGTGCGGTTATTGAGGAAGTGTATCATTTTATTGGCCTGCTCAGGCATGATTCCCAGTGCTGTTCTGGCTCTTTGTATTTCCACATGAGCCATGCCTATTAGTTCAACCTGCTCATATATTGCTTGGATTGACCTCCATTGGTCCTGTATTGATTGGCCAATTTTGGCCCAAATTATCTTTTTTATTTCTACTAAGGTCTTGCCTAGGAGCAATTCCTTTTCCAAAGTTTTTACTTTGGCCTCTAAGGCCTTTATTTCTCTTTGTTTTTCTGCTACTGTCATCTTGGATTTATCATAGCTGGTCTCCAGCTTGGCCATTCTATCCTTGGCTTCATTTATTTCTGTTACTTGAGTCTTAAGCTCTTTGACAGCTCTCATCAAGTCCTCCATACTCATGTTGGATTCTGCTGCTGCTGTTCCCTCTGTTGTTGCTCCTGTTGGTGATGTAGCTGTGGTTGGTGCTGGAATGGTAGGAGGGGCTGCTGCTGCTTGTGTAGGAGGGGCAGGTCCAAGAGTTGTAGATGCTTGAGGGGGCTGGGAGGCTGATTCCCCTTGCTTATCCTGTAATGCCTTCTCTAATTATGCATCCATTTGCAATATTCTTTGATTCATCATCAGAAGCAGCTCCATGGCATCATCTACTTGCTTTTATTGTGCAAGTTCTATTGTTTGAGGGTGAATGGTTGGAGGAAATTTTTCCTGCTTCCTTAGTGCAGCAATGTCATCCTCTTTTTTCTTTATAAGGGCCCTAACACCCTTTGGATCCTTTGGGTCATGACCTAGATCAATGATTATGTCTTCCAAAGTCTTTATTATGTTGTCCTTTGCAGAGGAAGACAACCTTTCCAAATCAAGCTGTGTATTTGTGTTCTTAAGTGCTTCTTTTAACTGATGGGCCAGCATGGCCCTGTCTGCAAGTGTTGCATACACCATTTCCCCAGTCTGTTTGTGAAGCTCAATCTAATCCATGGGGTGTATGTCTTTAGAAGAGACCTCCAAGTTTGTTCTAAAGTAATCTGCAGAGGTTTTGGGATGTGGAACTTTAGGCTTTAAATGAGTAAAAATCATTTTTTCCTCTTTGAGATCATAGGCAGCAATCAATCTTTGTTTTTTGGCTAGAGTTGCCTTCAAGAATTGATCATAGAGTTGCACTCTCAATAATTCATTCTGTGCCTTGATCTCCATGAAGCCTCCTTTGATTCCAGCTGGTTTCTTGCCCTGCTGCCTTGAGGAGGATACCTCTATGCCTTACTGTATGGCCTGTTCTAGCTGAAATGAGCTAGTGGCAGTCTGCTGGCTTGATTGCCTTTCTCTGTTATGGCTTTCTGCCCTTTCCTCACTGATATCTCCCTCCTCTATTTCAGGGTCAATCCCTGGCCTCTTGGCTTCTGGTTGTTGTGTTGACCCAGTTGGAGGTGTGACCTCCTCTCTATCTCTCTTTTTTCCTCTCTCTTCATTGAGAGGAGTTTGCAGAAATGGGATTTGGGGTGGTCCAGTTTGTTGTAAAGGGGCTTGCCCTTGAGTCTGATCCTTTGAGGTGTTGGGCTGCCCTGTCTTTGTCTGTTGTTGTTCATCCATTATTTCTTTGCCCTTTGCTGTAGTGGTTGTTGTAGGAGCTTGCTGGGTGTTCTGTACAGCTGGAGTAGTGGAAGTGCCTTCTCCTACTTGGACTAGTTGTTTGAACAAGACCTGTTGATAGGAATCCAAGTCAAGAGTTTTTTCTAAATCTTTCACAGTCTGCTCCATTTTCTCTTCCTGAGTCAATTCTTCTACTATTGATTCAGGCACCCATTCATCTTGGTTAGCAAAGTGTTCTATTTGTGGATATGGGCAATGCTTATAGGCTAGCAACCTATACTTGACTCTCCTAGCACTGATAAAGCCTTCAGGGTCATAAGGGACCCACCAGAAGCTTCTTTTGAGTTTGAGCTGTTGCCCCAGTATTTGATCAGCTTCTTGCCAACCATCTTTCTTATTCATGACAAATGGGCCTAGGTGGTCTCTGAACTTTAGATTGGCTTTCTTGTTGGCACTGTGGAAGTGTGTAAGATCAGAGTTTATGAGTTGTCTATAGTATTCCAGGGAAAGAAACCTCATAGGCACATACTTTGGGAGCCTGTAGGGACAGAGCTCACAGCCATAGATTCTGATAACTGTGTTGTTTTGGTACAAATACCAATCACCTATTTTGTAATTCCTGGACAACTGTAAGATTTTCTACATATCTTTGGACAATCTGGCAGGAGGAGTCCTCTTTAAGAGGCATGTGACTGGATAAACAAACTAGTCAATAAATTCACAGTATGAATAGGGAGAATTATGGACTTGGTGGAAGACTGAAGACCAGAAGATAACAGACCTCCTCTCACCCTGTGAGTCTAGCTTCTTTATTGGGCACTGGAAGCAATCTGTTTGATAATACATGAACAGGTGATAGATGTATGATGAATACTTAAATATTGCCTCCCTATTCAGCCTTGACAATTGGCCATGCATGTTGTTGCCAATATACTTGGCATAATTGTACTTCACAGCAGGGGGTTTCTCAAGGCTATATGTAGACAGCATGACCAGCATAGTTTCATCAACATGCTCATTTGTGGTGAAGCCCAGCACAGAGGTTAACATATCCACCAGCAGCTTGCCTACCTCATTAAAATTTGCATATGAAAAAGGAGGTGGCCCAGAAGGTTGGCAGTCTGCCTTCATGAAATTCTTGGCTATTGCAGCAATGTCTATGCTAGAGAGTTTGGAGCCCTCATCTAGAAAGTACTTAATGGAAAATGGGTATAGCAGTTGGGTTTGCTTGTAGTTCAGCATTTGATTGATGGAGTCTGGTGTTATGTAGAAGAGGATGCTCCCAGATGGAGACTTTACAGCTCTGAGCTTCTGGTCATAGTTTTCTGCACAGAGGTGAATGAATTCAGGGAAAACATTTACAGATGGAAGGAAGTAAGTGGGCATATTGGATACCCAGATGCCATACATGTCACTGTTTTCCAAGTGACTGTTCCTTAGTTGGCAGAAGGTCTGTAAGTGGTTCCTCTCTGCCACAAAATCTGCAATGAGGAAATCACTGTCTACCAGTGGCATGGCTTCCAGTTCTTTATTTGGTGGATTCATAGGGGCTACATCCAGTGTAGATGAAGTGGCCATACTGATTTCAACTCAATGTTTTACTTGATTTTTAGGATTGGTACAAAGGCTGAGGAATACCTGCTAAATTCTGTTTAGCAGTGAGCAGCTTTGAAAGTATAAGGAAACTCTTACAGGTTTTGATGAACTGAGGGGCACTCTGTTTGAAGAAGCAGAGTGTGTTTGAGCTAATTAGTTGGTTTTTCAAGGGAATTTTGCTATAACAGGGATGAGGGAACAACTATATTTGTTTCTAGCTGGTAGCTTGGCTTCTCCGATTACTTTTATGGTGAATTTGCAGAAGGGCACGGGTTTCTTGCAGAGTTTTGTCTTGTAGGGGTTTAACCAGGTTTTTAAGTATTCTTTAGTGGACAATTTTAGCAGTGAGGAACTTTAGCAGAGTTCTTTTGCAGGAATTTAGGAGAACAAATAGGAGAAATGTGGGTAAAGAAGGTTGCCTGTGGCAAATACCTGGTTTTTATGGTGTAGGAGGCATCGAACTGGACTAGTTGTAGGTACTTGGGTCGACGATGAGGGCGACAGCAACTTTGGCGGGTTATTTTTGTATTTTGACAGTTGAACGACGTTTTTGCATGCACAAGAGTTCCGGAAACGACGAATAATGGTCATTTTGCGTCTTTTTATGGATTTTTGGCCCTTTGGTGCCTTTTTGGTGATGTCATCATGCTGACGTCATCATGGGCCCAGGTACGGCATGGTGACGTGGCAGCTGACATGGGTGGCCAGGTGGCAATGACATGGTTGCAAGGCAGCGGAAAAGGCGGGGTGACGTCACGCTGACGGGGGCGTGACATCAGTGCGGGGGACGGGCGGTAAGTCATTTCCCTGGAGGCCCTTGAGGTGGTAAGCGGTATTAAGGGGCAGGCTCCGAACAACGCGGGAGGCCGACGTGTGGCGGGGGTACAACGGCAATACCGCCAATCCCCGGGATGCAAAAGGTCGGGCACTTTGCGTGGGGAAATGACCACCCAACGTTGGATGGGATCGCCCACGATCGGACGACTGGTGGGGATCATGACGTGACGACGCCTTAAACAGAGGGGGACCCGCCTAATATTTTAATATTTTTCAAATAAATAAAGCGGGGGTTGGTTTTTAACATAAGTTTTTCAGGTTTTCGGGTTAATTGGCGCCCATTTATAAATACTTTAATCAAAAAACATTTATAATAAATGTATTTTGGGCAAAAAAAGGGGTAAAGGGGTTAATGAGGGTGGGGTTTTGGATTTTATAACTTTTACCATAGTCTTTTGATAAAAACCATAGTGTTAGGGTCAGAGGGGGTTAATACTAACCCCGTATGGGTTAATATTTCCCAAGGAAGGGTTATATAGCTATAGTGCTAGGGGGAGGGTATTTATACATATTTTTTGGGAATTTTTTCATAGATTCTAATAGAATTAGGGAAGCAGGGAAGTTAGGGAGCTAAAATAGTACATTAGTGGTTAATATAACTTTGTGAGGTGAGTGAATGGGTAAAGACTAAGTTCTAAGAGGTAAAACTTAAGAATTGAAGAAAAATGGAATGAGAGTAAAGATTTTTACACAAAAAATGTGGCTTCCTTTCTTGATTAAACTTCATGGTTTGACCTAGTAGCTTGTCATGAACTGAAGTGGAACTGGACACTTGAGCAGATCTCAAGGTCCTTGGGGATGTTAGTAAATGATGTTTGGGGAAAATAGAGGAAATTAGACATGCTTTCAATGTTTTGTCCTCCACCCTCTACTTTTGATGCCAATACCCTGAGTGGAATGAGCCTTTGTACTTGATAAGCCAATCGGTGATGGCCCTCCATTTCTGCAACCTTACACTACTTACCCATCCTAGTAATCCTAACATTTTTTCTTCATTTGAAGTGGGTGCACTTGAATTAGCAGACCCTGATTGTTCTCTTTTTCTTTTGACTGCCCTCCTATCTAAATGTATCCTTATTTCTTCCAAGGACCCAGGTTAAGCAGTTGGGCACCTTCATTTCTCTACCTAGCTAGTCATCTGCCAAGCTTGAGCTGTTTGGACAGGAAACATTCTCTATTCTGCAACAAGCAATTTAAACATGGCATGGTCCAGTTTAGACTATTGGGCCATCCATCAAATATGATTAGCAACAGTATTTGTAGAGTATGATACTACCCAAAAGATAGTAGTGGCATTTTGACTGGCCACTTTCCTGGTCTTTAGTTTGGGGTTCATTTTCACTTTTCTCTTGACCATTTGATTTTCTTGCCTTTTGATTATTCTTTTAAGGCATACCCTCTTTTCATTTTTTTATTTTCATAGTAGGTACACAAAATATGGAACCTTTGCAGCCTACAATGATGAACATATTTAGCCCTTCCATTGTCAATCATGAAAGATGAAACCTATTGGTATAGGAACCTAACACCTACATAATTCCTTATTCCCAACTTATACATTGCACAAGATGCCAATATGATAGATGATAATTGAGCTATGGAACAACCCTAGGAGTTATGGGAATTGGATGAACACAAGTTTCTAGAATAATTTTATCAAAGTGCTGAAAATTAGGGGTAGAAGGCATGCCATGGTCATCCCATTAAGTAGAAGTCCTTTTTTGTTGGAGATCAACTCCTTCTCTATGACACAACGTATCTAAAACATACAAGGATGCCCTAAATTCATTGGTTATGATCATTCATAATCACAAAGATTATATGCTTAAGAGCTATTCAACTTGCACAAATCAATGGTATTCTTTGGATTGGTTGGATGAATTGTGCTCACTTGAAGCCTTGCAATGGTTCTTAACTCATATACTTTTATTTCTCTCTGTTTGGGAGCTTCGGTTAGATTTTAGGTTAGGATTCAATTAGTATTTTTAGTATTGGTGGTTTATTATTAGTTTCTTTTAGTTGTGTTTCTTATTTCTTATTTTCATGTTACATTATACACAAACTAATTGTGGTTCAAGAGGCAGAATATATGTCATTTAATTATGTATCCAATATGTCAATTCATCCCTACTATATTGGTTAAATATATTGAGTTGG
>APFE030282960.1:1416-31328 GCA_000404065.3 Pinus taeda | reverse complement strand
TGTAGTTGGAGTGCGTACACGCAGGTAAGGTAGAGAGAACCTGCGTACCCAGAGATAAACATGTTTTCAAGTGACTTTCTCTCTCTTTGAAGTTTTGACATGAAGAGCAGAGGTATGGGGCTTGACAAAGAAGACAATGTGGCTATTGATGAGGCCACATAAACTGCAGATGGTCAAGGTGACAAAATTCAGTGTAACAATGCCCTTTTTATCTTTTTTCTTCCAATTGTTGTGGTGTCAACCATGTAGGCTGTGGATGGCTAGGGGCAGTGACACTTCCATCTTTATGATTGTGAGTGGTAAGCTTCCTTGTTGCCATAAGTTTTCTTTTCATTTTTCTTGCCAACCTGAATGCCTTCTCTAATGAATCTATTTCCCAAAGGTGAAACTCATGTTGGATGTTATCTTTTAAAGTCCATATGAACAAATCAATCCTATGCTCCTCTTGAATATCTTTTACCCTTATATTCAATTTTTGGAAGTCCTAAATGTGTTCCATCATTGATCCCTTTTGTTTGATATTTATCAATTGGCTAAAAAAAGTGTTTCTTTTTGTATCCTCATAATGTGTTATCATTTTATTTGTAAAAATACCCCAAGTGACAATTTGTTTATGAGAGTAAAGCCATCGATACGATACAAACTGATTTGGTTCCAAATATAAAGTTGTAATGCGTACCGTTTATGTGTTTTTCACATTATGGAGATCAAAAAATTTCTCTATCTATAGTATGCATGTTCCAAGATCCTTTCCATCAAAATTCCTCATATTGATCTTTGGAACATGGTGGTTCTTCAATCCAATGTTAGCATCTACGAAATCATGATTAAGATTTATTTTGTTCTCATCATGAGTTCCTTTTCCTACTCTTTCGCCATTAGTAATCATTTCTTGTAGAAACTTTGTCAAATATGTCTTCAAACTTGTTTGCAAATCTTCCATGCCTTTCTTTAAATCATCCATATTAGCTTCCACGTCATTCATCTTGGCTTTTATGCCATTCTTTAAACTATCCATCTTAACTTCTACGCCTTTCTTTAAACCATCCATATTAATTTCTACATCTTTCTTTAAACCATCCATCTGATTTTCTGTAACTTTTTGTGTGAGTGAAATTTGTTGCACTTGGTTTTGTAATTTTGATATATCATGTTGCATTTCTTTCTCTTCTTCATGAGTCATGTTAGATATTTAAAGCTGCTCACAAAAAGATAGAAAAGAAATATGAATGCCTTAGAAATAAGCCTCTTCGAGGGGGAAACTGCCTTTAAAATTACACAAATGAACAATTCTTGGATGATTCAAATGATAAAACCTCCTTTCTATATATAGGAGTCTAAGGGGTCACAATATAACCAAGCCGACCTAACAATAGTTATAAAGACACAAAACTAACAATAGAGGGATTCTATGGGGCACAATAATAATAATATGGGGACAATAGCGGCACAACAATAACAATAAGGGATACAGTGACAATAGTAATGGGGGAATCACTAGTATTATAGGGACCTAACATGGCGGTAGGCGGGGCTACCTCCGGTATCATGTACAACTTATTTTCCAAGGTAACAATAACAGCAGAGGGCCTTGATTCATACATAGCATGTCCCTTTTGCAAGTATGGTTTTCCTAATAATACATCACAAACATCAAGGGGAGAAACATCACACAATACCTCATCTGTTAGGGCTTGATGTTTTATGGAAGGTGACACCGCTGGCTTATGCAAAGATCTCGTCCTTGGTGAAGCCACCTGATGGTGTATGGTTGTGGATGTGCTGTGGTTGGTAAGCCCAGCCGCTTCACAACTTCTGCTGAAATGAGGTTTTTCTGGCTCCCGCTGTCGACAATGAATTGTAGTAGGGAGCCCTTTACCCACATATGGGAGTGGAAGAGAAGCTCCTCCTCCTCTGGATATTTGGGTTCTTTCTTCTAGATCTTTGTGGGGGTAACAGTGGCGTTGGGATTTGCTTCAATAATGTGCTTCCCCTTTTCACTTCCCTTGTTAGGTTTTGACTCAGAGTCAGAACATGCATCTGATTCTGAAAACCTCAACTCGACCACCAATGACTACTTCACCTGACACTCACTTGTGTTGTGAGCAGAGCTCTTATGGAACTCACACCACTTTCCCGCAACCTTTTTCGACTTCGTGGCACTATTCTCTTCTTGTATCTTTGGTGGGTTGCCTTTGGCCACTTCGCCTTGGCTCCGTCCCTTTTTCTACAATTTGGGGGCACCTTTCCCCTACTTCGGATTCATAGATCCAAAGTCTTGCTTCTTCTGTTTAAAATTTTGCTCGACCTTGACAGCATATCGGTATGTTGTGCCGAGCGAGGAGATGCTTAGAATTCTATTTCTTCCTAGATGTACTTGTGCAGACAGTTGCAATATTTGAGTACCAAATGCTGCTCTGAATCCTTGATACCTAACTTTGTGCGAAGGGTATGGAAGATATTGGTAAACTCCAGCACGTCTTGGTCCCTTCCCTACTGTAGCGTGGTCCACTTTATGTATTGATCCTCATAGTTTCTGACAGGGTAGTACTACTCCTTGATGGAAGTCCAAAATTAATTCCAAGTCGACGCAGCTAAAAATAATGAGCCCATACTTTCATCCTTCTACTCGCAGTAGGTTTTCCACCAGTCCTTGATGTGGAGGGTTTCTTTGAGAAGGGTGAAAATAATATTTTCCTGACTTGAAAAGTCACGAACATAAAAATACTCTTCTAGCATATTTAATCATTTATCTATGAAATCTGTGTCTATTTGACCCTCGAAGATGGGGATTACAAAATTAAATTGTACCTTAAAGGGTGTGGCATTTCCAGAGTAGCTGTTGTAAGCCAATGCATCGCCTCTAGGTAGCCACTGAAGGATCTGGGAAAATTTGTCCACCATCATGTTCCTTTGCCACTCGAGGGCTCCTTCAAGCAAGATTTTGATAGGATATCTTGCCCCTTCTTCTTTCTCTTCATTTTCCATGGGAGGCTGTCGGGATTTGCAAGGTTGGTCTTGCAAAGGTTTGACCAGTTCAAGCCCTAACTCCTTATACCCCGACCTTGTTGGGGACATGCAAGAAAAACAATGAAGAAAAACTGCTCTAATACCATTGATGAAGATTTAAATAGGAATGCAACAAATTACAATGATAACTACAAATACAGAGATGTAGCAGAAATAATACTTCATTTCATTACTGTAAAATATTGAAATATGCTTACAAACAAAAATGGAAATAAACCAGCTTGGGCGATGGTAGCTTATCTTTAAGAAGAGATGTGGTGGCTACATGCCTCTAAATTGTCTTACAATGAGGCTCGAAGGCCTATTTTATTGTTGAGAAACACTGGAAAACCCTAAAAATCCAAAACCTAACCCTAGAAGAGAAAATGCCAAACTGTGGGCCTCGTTTGTGTAAATTGGTACATCAACTTCTAGGGGTCGTAACTTTGGCATATGATCTATGTTTGATGCACACAATATCTCGTTAGAAATATCTATCCGACAGCTATAACTTTGGGAAGAGAAACACGGGTCCATCAGGGCATGTTGTTCCCAGTTTTCCCAAGAAGCATCGTTTAGGGCCTCAAAACGGCTCCGAAAGTTCAGGACCTGAAAAACTGCTAAAAATAGTAAACTCTGCTACAATTAAGGAAACTGAAAATATGAAAGAAATAACGGTGGGGGTCCAAGTGGACTTGGTGGTTGGCCACCAATATCCACCTGGATCAGCAGCAGACTATGAGAGCATAGCTAGTGGGGCAATGTAGCATAAAGTGTGGAGACCTAGAGAACAAAAACAAACAACAACAACAACCAAGGACAGACTACAGAGCAAAGTATGGGATCCAAGAGGACACAGATTAGAAGCACATGATCAAGAGATCATGATTATTTTCAACCTTGAGATTCTGATGCATGAGCATTCATCTCAACAATATCATTATATTTTAGTAGACATAGGTGGTCTTGTGTTTCCAAGGAAGTTGGCTTCCTATGTTTCGAATTAATGTCATTATTAAGGTTTTGAGTGATTTTAATGAGAGAAGCTATAGTAGGTATTTAATTAAGTATAGTGAGGCATATTTGTAAATGTTCTCGAATGTAGGAGAACATGAGAAAATCATGATAGTTGAGAGATTTAGAGATTTGAGAATTAATTATAAAACTTAGATTAGGAGTTAATTCATGATTTTGTGGATTAGAGACGATCCTTGGAGATAAGGAAGATATTTTAGGATTTTGTCGAAAAGGTTATGGATCTAAACTAGGAATTGGTTGTAGAATCCTTTTCTATAAATATAAGCCTAAAAGGCATACTCAGTAGTTAGAGGGGTAGTTAGAGAAGTCAATCAATCAGATTGAAAACCTACGGGTAGGAACAAAGGCCACTGATACAAAAGATCAGGCCAAGGAAGGAGTTCTTGTGTAGATACTTGTTTATTAAGTAGACAACTCGATTTTGAGTTCATATGTGTGTATTGAATAATTGAGATGTAGATTGTATATGATCTTGAGATATTCTATGTAACGTAGGTTGCAAGTGCAGATCGAGAAGGGAAATAGAGAGAGGAGTAACAGAAAGGGGTTAGGACTTTACACACAGATTGTACAGGAGGAAGCCTTTAATGTTACAACAAAGGTGAAGGAAACATAAAGGCACAAGCGGAAGTCGAGATCAGGAGGAATGAAGATTATAGGGTGAAGCCAAATACATAGGCTAGAAGTGAATGTTGATTACACGGGAAGAAATAAAAAATATCTAGTGATGCTTAGGTATGGTTGGATCATATAGATCGATGGACAAGACTAGTTAAGAAGAAATATGAACAAATAATCAGGACTGTCCGATGGAAATAAATCTATGGTTATGGCGTGGGTAAAATGCATGAGCGTTAATGTGTGAGAAAAGTAGTTTCATAACACGAAATGGTTTATCACGCGAGCTCTAAGTGGTAAGTGGTAATTTGTGGTGGCAAACCAATTCCATTTATCAGTCCACACTAGCAAGCCACAAGAGAGAGGAAACTGCTTTATCGGGTGGGTAATCGTCATGCAAGTGGCTCATCCGATATCATTGTTAACCATTAGATCAAATGTGCTTTGATCAATGGTGGAGGATCGCCGATTAGTTTTGTTGATCAGGTGAACCAACAACCCTCGGATTGAAAGGTAAGATCAATGACGGAGAGTTAACGCGATTATATTTATGGAAAATTCGGACGCGGTATATTATGAATTGTGGTTTAATCTGTTGAAGTCTAGAACATTCGAATTTTGTCATTGTGAAGGGTGCAATCTGATGGTGATCACGTGGTAAAGGTGCATGCAGGTTAATATTATGAGTAGACCCGATGTATTTATAAATGCAAGTTAAAATTGTGTGAATTCCAGAGGATGAATGGAGATCGCATGATAGCCATTGATTTGGTGGAGTGAAATCAACAGTGGAGAATGAATGCGATAAGGTGAGCATCAGTAAATGTGACAAGGTCGTGGATTGGTAGACATGTAAAGTTAAATGTGGGGTTTGTGTATTTCTATTATATGGGTTATAATAGAAATAAAGTGGATTAAAATATTATGGGTTAAGTTTGGGTTTTAACCAAAGGGTATGGTTGATAAGCACGGAGTTGAAGAATAACCCAAAGTTGTAACCGTGGATAGCTAAATGAAATATTTCCACTTAAAGAATTAATCCTTGGTTATAGGGGGGTTTTCACCATGGAACAGGTGATTAATTCCTGGAACTACTGACATGAAATTTTATTTGCATAATATGGGTATTGTCAGCTTAGGATGGCACCATTATACCTCCCACTTAGGCACCATGACACATGTATGTGAGCCAAAAGACACTTAGGTCCATAATTTTGGGCCAATTTCCACGTGCCTATCATTTATTTTTTAATATTAATTATTTTTTATTGAATTAATTTAATTTTCATGATTTATTAATTAATAATTAATTATTAGCTTTTTTAATTAATAATTCAATTTTATGATTTAATAATTTGATTTTTTAATTAATAATTTAAATTTTATTTAATTTATAATTAATTAATTTGTAAATTAATTTTTATAATTAAATAATTCCCTAAATAATAATTAATTAATAATTGCGCAATTAAATAAAATTAGAATTTTTAATTAATTTTTTCTATTTTTGGCAAAGGCATCAAATTTTCCTGAATTCTCGCAATTTCGACACTTCAACTTTGGCAGCTCATAAGGTGAGTTTTACTTAGCCAAATGAGGCTCAGGATGGCTCATTGGATAGATAGAATCATGGAGAATATTTATGAAGTGATTGCATAACCAAATTTGATCATTTAATGAGTCTAAAATTTAGCATAAGATCAAGCTCCAATTTTTTATACAAAATTAATTTTCTAAGTTCAACTTTCTGCATTAACATTTGCTCATAATCTTTGTTGAATATAGACTCATTGGACTATGTTCTCCTTAAAAAATTATTTCTTTATAGAGATCAATGAAAATCTCATATTTCCTTTTATTTATTTAATTAATTAAGTTTTGACTGTAGAAATTTTGTGTTCCAGATTTGGTATTTTGATTTTAATTTGTATTGCAATTAAAGTTTAACTAGTTTTGGCAAGAAAACAGTTGAGGAGATGATAAAAACAATATTTCAATCAATGGGATTTCCCTAGCAATAAAAGAAAAGGAATTTGGACCAATGAAAATGGTTGGAGCAGAATTATTCTTCAACAACTCTCTTATTTGGAATTAATTGTTTTTAAATTATAAATAGTGGTTTGTAGAATGTGCAAGAGGCTTATCTCTTCTGAAATCTTGTCATCCTTAAAACACTATTGTAATAGGGATTTCAGGTTGTAGGTAGAGAGGATCAATATCAAATCTGGGAATTATTGGGATTTGTCTTTTTTCCTTTTTGAACTATCTATGAGAGGTAGAGCTTGCACTATTGTAGCTCTTACTTTTAGTAGCAGAATTTATGCTTCAGAGAAGATTATAGTAGATCAGCTTCAAAGAACAGAGCAGGAGAATAGGTTCAAATTTATTTGTATTAAAAATACTATTATTTTTAATATGAAATTCATTTTTGATGACATAATTATGTTTATTGGATTTATATTATGCACTATAATTGTAGATATGAATTCATGTCTTACATATTAGCTATCTAATGTTTTTGTTTCATATATCTACTATTAATTTTCTCTTACTCTCTTATGCTTAAAGCATATTTATGAGTAAAACTTTATTCAGAAATATGTCATCTAATTCTAATTTAATCTCCATTGGCATTATGCAGACTACTTCTTAATGTTATTAGTTCATCATTCATTTTTAATAGATCTCTAAACAACATGTTTGGTAAATTATTATATCATTTAATTGAACTACTTCATTAGCCAGATATTCGTAATCAACCAGGTGAGTTGAAATATCAATCATTTAATTATTTTACTCTTGGTTGGGTTAGATCTATATCTTCCTAATCAAGATAGGCTTAGGATTTCCTTCCTCTTGCTTGCATTTAGATTTAATCATACATTCCTAGAAGTCCTCTTATCAAGGAGGAAAATTTTAGTTGTGGCTTGGTTGAGCCCCAGCTCAACTTAAGAATCACTTTCTTGCCTCTTTAGAAATAGGGTTGCATTGATGTCTCTTCTCTATTGGTAAGTGTAAGTCATACTGTTGGGTAGCAAAGGTCTCGCGTAATAGTTTTGGGTTTGATAGCCTATGAGTTAGGGTAAAGATACTATAAACCTGCAAAATATGCCGAGCGCGAAATGGAAAAAGTCAAGTCAAAGGGTTGTCCGCCGAAAAATAATAATATATAATAATAGGAAGTAGGTCGGTTCGCGACCATAGGAAGGTATAGATAGAGCGTGGCTCTATGGGGAGAAGGCAATTCTTTTTTGGGTATGATCTTGGATCTGAATTGCAATGGGTTTTTGAGGAGAAAAGTCTGAAAGCGTCTGTAAGTATGATTCAAGGGTATTGGCGAGGAGATAGAGGCTTTGTAGCTATGTGCACAGAGGCCTGGAAGAGTCCGCAGCTGTGTGCGCGGACCCCTACAGCTGAGTGCGTAGGGCAGATCTAAATGTATTGGTGATAAAGTGAAAATAAAGATAAGTTGGTTCTGTAATTCTATGATATAGCTTTTCGTATGTTGAATATAACTGTTTGATCTATGCAAATATGCTTATGTTATGAATGTATGTGAATCTAAGTTTATTCTAAGTGTGTGAACTGGTTAAATCTAATAAATGTTTGCTTAAAGACCCTACTAAGTAGATCTGATTTATACAAGTAATTAATTATTACGAATTAACCCAGATTCGGATCTACGCGGAAGTAGAGTAGCGCGAGGCTGTAGAACGGCACACAAACCCTCTAGACCACATCCGGACATCCCAAGGGTGCAGAAACCTAGTTCCAGCACCCTCCCCTACTACCTCGGGTGATACCTCAGTCCACGCTCCATGAGCTGTTGCTGAAAGGGCCAGTAGCTGCAGGATTTGTTTGGCTAAGTAATTCTCCCGAACCTGGGTCAGTCCTATATAAGCCAACCAATGGTTTTGTTGCCAGGACTGAGATCTACCTAAGGGGTGTCTGATATGGAATGCGGGGACTCTATAGAAAAAGAGTTGAAGGAGTGAAGGAACCAGGAGTAGTAGTAGTTCAGAGTACGATGGAATAGTTGACAATGACGAGTGCGATCCAGCTACCGATATTTAAAGGAGTAGGAAGCGAAGACCTAGAACAATTTTGGTTCATGCTAACCTCAGTATGGAATGCACATTGAATTGTAAATGATAATATCAGAAAGGCTACCTTAGTTAGCACACTGGAGGACCGAGCACTCACATGGTACATAAAGTACTCAAGCAATCACCCAACTATAGGGACAATAAAAATCCAAACCGAACTAAAGAAAGATTTTAGCCGACCAAAGTCAGAAACATAATCGATCATAGGGTTCAAAGACATTGTGATGATGCCTGGTGAAACCTCGTGGGATTTGGACCAAAGACTGAAAAGTACTATTCTCGAGGCTAACATGACATTGTCGAATGCACAACACTACACTTGGTTTATGGCATCCTTAACACAACATTTGAGGATGGATTTGTCACAATAGAAGATCTCAACCTAGGATGAAGCATTAGAGAAAACGATGAGGTTGCAAGAAACTCTGTTACAAGATCCACGGTCGGGAGTTCAGCAAATCTAAGTGCAGATCCAAAATTTGTGTTTGGAAATGAAGAAGTTAAACAAGAACAGGAACCATGACCAAAAGTCCAAGAAGAAGTATGGTGTATAAATTGCAGGAGCTAGGGGCACGATAAACATCATTGCCCAGTCTTACTGAATTATGTGGAAATGGGGGGACCAACACCATTGTGACCAGAGGCATAGGTAGGGCCAAGCACAACAACCCCACTCTGGTGCGCAATCTGTTAGGTGGGAGGAAAACACAACACCGATAACTGTTATCTACTACCAAAATACAACCAAACCCCCTAGCAGCTACTTTGCAACTTTTGTAGATCGGTGGGCCATGAGGAAAGATACTTTCATAGCTACGAATTCTTAATGGACCCATCACCTGCTTACAAAATGCAAACTAAAGCATGAGGTCAAGATCTAGCCATGGAGATCACGCGTGGTGGGTTCCACGACCGTGGATGAGGATGGGGTGGAATGGGGCCAAGAAGGGGTCATGGGTAGCTAATATATTACAACTGCACAGGTCCAGGACATTACACATAGGATTGTACCAACCCAACTAGAATTTCATGCAGTTATTGTGAACAATTCAATCATGAGCTGATAGATTTCCCTATGTTGATAGCACAGATTCATGAAAAAAGGGCAGTGCAACCAACAATGAGCTAGAACTTGCAGATGATGAGGTCCAAACCCTATGAGGAAGATCCTAAAGTAAACATGGTACTCAGAAGTGGTACATCGATGAGAGAGGATAGACGAAACTTAAGTAAGGAAGAAGCGGGGGTTGGTAAGGAGACATATCTAGAAGGTAGGGAGAGCTTTGTGGTGGTCTCTACCCTAGGTAGTAGGGATCAGCGTGAGTCAGACAAGGATCCCTCAATGATAACTACCTTTTTAGAGAAATGTATAAAATTGCTTCATGAATGGAGGGTAGTTAAAGGCTTACAAGAATTGATAAATAGATTCGCAGGATGGAGTGAACGTCACGTAGTTCAAAAGTTGGAAACACATGCATCGCAGACCAGGAGGGAAATGCGACTAATAACATAAATCGATGATTATGAGATGGATCAGTTCTAGGCTCAGATGCCAACATACTGCCTAAATAGACTTGGGAGTGCATGGGTAATCCTACGCTACAATGGTCCCCTATCTAATTACAGATGGAAAACCAGCAGAAGGTCCTACCCATGTGAAGGCTGCAAGGAATTATGGTAGATATTGATGGCACAAGTACTCGGATGGACTTTGAAGTGATTGAAATCATGGATGAAAGCACACCTTATCCTGCATTGTTAGGAATAGACTAGGCCACCGACATGAATGGGGTTATTACTTTAAAGAAGTGGACAATGATATTTGAAACAAAGTCACTCTGCGTAGTCGTTCCACTAGATCCGGTTGAAGGACCATGCTATATTGAACCCGTGCGCAATAAAGAGAGCGACGATGAATCAAACGCTATCTATAGAATGGCTACACAAAGGCAAGAATGGGTCAAGAAAATAGAGGATACAAGAATATTACGAGGCTATGTAGAGTCTTGCACTACCGATTCAGATGAAGAAGCCGAGTAGTGGTGTAACAGGTTGAACAGAGTGACCACAATACACTGCAATATGGTGACTAAATCTCTGCACTATGTAAGGGCCCAAGATCATGAATTTCCAACGTATGATGGGCTGACAATAATAGATGAATTCCTAACCAAATTTGAAATCGCAGTACAAGAGCACCAACGGTTTGATGCATTGAGATGGGTGTTGCGTGCGACGCTTGTGCAATGGTGGGACACACATGAAGGGAATTTCGAAGATTAGTGCAGCTGCAGGCCCATGATGAAGATCAGATTCAGGAAGCTAGAACTACGCATAACAGAGAAATACGATGGGCATGATGACCCACGCATGTACCTTACCAGATGGATCAAAGCCTATGGAGAGGAACCTCAACCAGACTGGGTGCACTTATTTTATCACACCCTAGACGTCATTCCCAGAAACTGGTATACTGAAGTGGAGCTCCGGCATGACACAATCGAGTGGGATATCTTGTGTGAAGGGTCTTTGTCGATGTTCCTCTTTGAAGACCAATGGATGGATCCTGTGGACAACGTGTTATAGCTGGTAAAGGTCACCATCTTCAAGACTCCACTAGAACCAGAAGAAATAGTGTATCCCAACTGGTCGCGAGAGTTGAGCCAGGCTCTCGAATGCTATAATGTCCAGGTAGAAGATGATGAGGATGATCTATGAAATGTTAATATTCTGGAATCAGAGGGGAGTCATGAGGTCTGTGGACCCAAAATTGAAGATCCAAATATCATGACGTTATTGAAAATGAGACAATTAAATATCGGAACAGAAGAGGAGCTGAAGTGTGCAATGCTTGGGGACTATTGGGATGACACCATAGTGGAGAAGGTCATCGAATTGCTTCGGGAATATCGAGATTTATTCCCAAAAAAATCACAGAGATAAAAGGGATCCTAGGAGACTTGGGAATGATGAAGATAACATTCCAGCCCGACATGAAACCATTTAAGTAGTGACCCTACCAATTGAATGCAAAATGTAAAGCAAAGGTCCGCAAAGAATTGGACAAGATGCTGGCAGCAGGAATAATTGAACTAGTCGAGGAGTCCGATTAGGTAAGTCTGATGGTTGTGCAGGAGAAGAAACAAAAGGGTCAAATCTGCATCTATGTGGATCTTAGGAAGCTCAATGATTCTTATGTTAATGATCTGTTTCTAACCTCGTTTACAGATGAGGTACTAGAAAATCTTGGGGGGTAAGAAGCGTACTCCTTCACGGATGGGTTCGCAAGATACCACTAGATCAAGATCGTGCCAGAGGACAAGAGTAAAACAACATTCACCACCAAATGGGGTTGCTTTCAACACATGGTGATGCCCTTTGGACTGAAGAACATGCCATCGATATTTTCACGAATAGTGGTAGTGACATTCAAGGAATTTATACATAAGTTCTTAGAAGTCTATCTTGATGACTGGATCATATTTAGACAGGTCAAGAAACATGTAGTGAGCTTACGGTTAATGTTGGATACTTGTTGCCGACACCAGATTGCGCTAAACATAAAGAAGTGTACTTTCCTTGTCCCATTCGAGAACCTGCCGGGCCATGTGGTCTGTAAGCAAGGCCTGATGGTGGATCTGGAAAATATCATTTTCATACTCAATCTACAAGTGTCGCGAAGTGTCAAACAACTATGTGCCACACTGGGACACACGGGCTACTATCGGAAGTTCATCAAAAGCTATGCCCAGATCATAGCTCCAATGGAATAGTTACTAAAGAAGGATGGTACTTATTGTTGGAATGAGGAATGCAACAAAAGCATAGAGACATTTAAGGAAAATATGGCATCTGCCCCTATATTTGTCTTCCCGAAATGGGACATCGAATTTCATGTGTATGTCGATGCGTCATGTATTGTGTTGGGGGCGGTACTTACTCAACCAGGAGCAGAGGGAATTGACCATCCGATTGCATTCGCAAGTCACTGGTTGTCAAAAGCTGAGAAGAATTACTCAACTACCAAGCGAGAGGGATTAGCGATGGTATACGCGCTTCAAAAATTCTGCCACTATCTGCTTGGAGACCACTTCAAGATGTATACCGATCACTCTGTGTTAAAATACCTAGTGAATAAGCCTATGTTGGGGGGGCGCATTAGTAGATGGTTGTTTCTATTCCAAGAATATGACTTTGAGGTCATCGTAAAGCTGAGATGTCTAAACGTAAACCCAAATCAGCTGTCCTGAATTAAGACCAGCGAAGAGCCCACAAACTTAGAGGATGGACTTCGGAATGTACAACTATATGCGATGCACGTAGAGGATGGCCATTTTGAGGATATCATCCATTTCTTAACTACAGGAACTGTGCCGTAGGGATATTCTATTTAGAAAAAGAAGGAATTGGTGATAGATGCAACATACTTCTCTGTGATTACTAGACACGTCTACAAAATGGGCAACGACGAAATATTACACAAGTATGTCCCAAAGTTTGAGCGAGGAAAGATCCTGGCCAAAGCACATCGTGGGGTTGTTGGAGGACATTATATGGATTGTACCATAGCCTAGAAGATTCCTCACACGGCATTATGGTGGCCCACTCTGCATCAAGATTCGAAAGCATACTGTTGAGCCTGCGACATATGTCAACGGATGGGGAAACCATTGCAGAGAGATGACATACCGCTCTAGCCACAGATGACGATACAACCATTCGAGATGTGGGAAATTGACTTCATAGGACCTATCGAGCTGTGAGGGAAGACGGGTGCATGCTATATCATCACCACAATAGAATATTTGACTCGATGGGTAGAGGCACAACCTATTAAGGACTGCATAGCTGCGACAACTGCGAAGTTTTGTTCAAGAAGATACAGACAAGGTTTGGGTGTCCCAGAATTCTCATGAGCGATCAGGGAATGCATTTTATAAATGAAACGATTAGTGCACTCACTGAGGAATTCTAGATATATCACCAATAGAGTACGCCATACCACCCGAAAGCGAATGGGATCATTGAGGCATTCAACAAAATCTTGGAGACCGCGTTGACCAAGGTCTATGATGCACAATGAAATGATTGGGACTTGTGCATTCCTTCTGTTCTATGGGCATACCGAACCACGTGCAAGAAGCTGATGGGGTAGACACCTTTTCGATTAGTATATGGCAAGGAGATCATTATGCCTATGGAATATATTGTGCCTAGTCTGCGGATCGCAGCAAGAATAGGAATGGCCGATCACGGGGCTTTGGAGGAATGGTTCGCGTAGCTAGAAGAACTGGAGGAGGAACATTTTTTGGCTGGATTCCATCAACAAGTACAAAAATAGCATGAGAAAGCATGGCATGATCACCATATCAAAATGCGCACCTTCAAGGAGAATGATCTAGTAGTGCTGTATGATAGTAAGTTCAAGAAATTCCCTGGCAAACTCCAAATGCATTGGTTGGGACCCTATGTCATCAAAGAAGTTACCGATGGAGGTGTGGTTCATCTGGCCAAACCCAATGGATATCCCTTCCCGAGCTTAGTGAATGGTAGTCGCCTGAAGCTCTACACGAGCGGGCCACTCGCCTGACTAACTATTCGAGGGACAGTCTCACTACTCCATCCAATTGAAAGAGAGTGTGGGATGGTAAAGTAGTCTAGGGGGAAGACGCGTGATTGCTAGGATACGTGTCGATTTGGCCCATCAACATGATCGTGGTTGCGCAGTAAGAAGTGCGCTGATGCGTTGCTGAGAGAAGAGGTGACTGTTCCTGTCACTATTCATGACAAGATGTCTGCATTATGGAAAAAGGGAGCGGGCAGCGGGAAATTAAGAGAAGAAGTATGAGTTAGATATGGAACGCGCTACCACAGATTTTACACAAGGATGCTAGACAAGGTGAAAACCAGTGAATTTGAAATTTGAATCACTTATAAATCACCGAGGGGCATCCATCGGGCGACCTACACTTCTGGAAAACATATGCTGGATATCGATATGGAACTTTTCATTATCTCTACACAAGGAGTAAGCTCGAGGGTTGTGATATGGCCAATGGAAAGGTAGAACTCTATAAGGAACATGGTGTTGATAGTTGTGTGCGTCCCATAGAGTGCAACATCAACCGTAGGGGATGTAATGAAAAAGGGGATACATGAATTAGAATTGGTCTGAATGCCATCGCCTCGCATGGGGCCAAGCCAACCAACTACAACAAAAAATAGAAAGGATGGAAAGATAGAGACCACTGGTAGCAATGTAGTTAATACATCATCTCTGAGGTACCTTAAGGATTGGGATTTCACAGACCGCAACAAAGATCTTGCAAAATTGCAACACAAGGTGTAGTAGATAGTGCAAAGAGAAGATACGAAGGTCGGATGTGGATGCGGTGGTACATGGAAGTCCCGTATGTGGCTCCCCCACTCGAGCTAAAATCCTATGAGGGGGTGTTCAGTGTTAATCGAGCAGAGAAAAATGAGCATTATCGGCCACAAGAATTGGTAGAAACAACAAAGCAGGAACAGGGCAAAGCATTGTAGGAGATAATGAAGAAGAGTCACTTAGAGGGAGGTGAACCATGAAGCCAAGGTAGCACATCTTGCCACACCAACAAGTGACTCGGGACAAGTCACGATGATTGTGTCGGGGGACTGTTGGATAGCGAAGGTCCGATGTAACAGTTTTGGGTCTGATAGCCTAGGAGTTAGGGTAAAGATAATGTAAACCTCCGAAATATGCGGAGCGTGAAATGGAAAAATTCAAGTCAAAGGGTTGTCTGCCCAAAAAAATAATAGTAAGTATGTTGGTCCATGGACCATAGGAAGGTAGAAATAAAGCGTGGCTCTATGGGGAGAAGGCGGTTCTTTTTTAGGTATGATCTTGGATCTGAATTGTAATGGGTTTTTGAGGAGAAAAGTCTGAAAGTGTTTGTAAGTGTATGTCAAGGGTATTGCGGAGGAGATAGAGGCTCTACAACTATGTGCGTAGAGGCCTGGAAGAGTCCGCAGCTATGTGCACAGACCCCTGCAGCTTAGTGTGCAAGGCAGATTTGGATGTATTGCTGATAAAGTTGAAATAAAGATAAGTTGCTTCTGTAATTCTGTGATCTGGCTTTCTGTATGGTGAATATAATTATTTGATCTATACACATATGCTTATGTTATGGATGTATGTGAATCTGAGTTTATTCTAAGTGCACGAACTAGTTAAATATAATAAATGTTTGCTTAAATACCATTCTAAGTAGATCTGATTTATACAAGTAATTAATATTACGAAACAACCCGAATCCGGATCTACGCAGAAGTAGAGTAGCGTGAGGTTGTAGAATAGTGTGTGAACCCTCCAGACCACATCTAGAAATCCCAAGGGTGAAGAAACCTGGTTCTAGCACCCTTCCCTGCTACCTCGGGTGAGACCTCAGTTCGCGCACCGTGGACTGTTCCCAAAAGAGCCAGTAGCTACGGATTTGTTTGGCTAAGTAATTCTTTCGAACCTGGGTCAGACCCATATAAGCCAACACATACTCTAAGCCAACAGAGATAGAGAGAAGGTAATTGGACCTAGATTAACCAGTTGGAACCACCATTCCAAACAGAAAAGGAGTTGCTCTAAGGTCTTGACCAAGTGGTCTCCCTTGTAATGTTGAGGTAGAGAATTTCAAGCCTTCAACACCTAGAAGGAGGACTTGGAAAATTATTGTCTTTGAATATTTTTTCTATTTACTATGGCACCATATAAAAGACTTCCTTGGAGTTGTTTTATTCGACCTCATCCAAAAGAAACTCTAGTAAAGGGAATCAGGATCTCATCTCAAGTAAAATACAATTGTAAGACATCTACCTTTAGTCATCTCCTTCAATTTATTTTAATTTGCAATGATTTCAATATTTATGAAGATATTATTTGTAGAATATTCACTCTTACTTTGACAGGAAAAGCCAAAGATTGGTGATTGTCACTTCCAGTTGCCTCTGTACATAGTTGGATGAATTTTCAAAGCTTTTACTTCACACATTTCAGGAATATGACTACAAAATGGTGTGTGATCAGTTAGAATAATTGTGTAGGATGGAAGGTGAGACTTTGGATATGTTTTATGTTAGATTTAAATTAATTTTAATGCAACATCGGTCCAAATATTTTCCTCCTCAATTCCAATTAATTGGATGGTTTGGGCATTTAGTGTCTCTATCTTGCAATAAATATCAAGAACCAGAAAGTATAACCTTTGTTGATTGCGATACACTTGCTAAAAATGACACCTTTGATTCTTCGCAAATTGAAATTACAAATGATAACCATTATGCCAAAAATTCTCCAAATTTACATAATGTTGAACAAGTAGAATTTCAACAAAATGCATGATCTATTAGCAGCAAAGGGCAACAACTAAAATAGCAACATTCAAATCTAGAGAATGTCGACAATCCACAGTCTACTTCTTAAATTAATTCACAATCTGTTGGTAATAAATTGAAAATGATGGAGCAACTCAACAACAATTTGGAAATCAATCAAATACATGAAGAATCTGAATTGTCTATTTTGGAAAATCAGAAATCATCTATGCATAGAGAAACCTTCAAGTATATATCTTCAAATTCCTATTTTTCTCTCTAACCCAATACTTTTAACATATTAATTTAATTCATAATTAGTTAGCAGTCCCTTTAAATTCAAATTTAATTTTAAATAGAGGAATTGATATTAATAATGAATGATTAAAAATTGGTAGAGAAAATTTAATCAATAATTCAATTAACAAGCCCGAAGATTCTCTTAATTTGGTACTCCATCACTTGCCTGGTTCTGATTTATTTAATTCAGAGAAAAAGAAAATTTATGAAGTTACTTATGACGATAACTTGGAAAATGAAAACAAAGCCTCTTTTCTCTTCGAAAATGGTTTTGTCTAATTCCTTAGGTGAATCTATTTTTGAAGATAAAGAGAATTTTAATCAAATATTTAGTCCAATCCATTCTAATTTTCAAACATTCAATCATTCTATTAATTTCGGTATTCAAGAACCTATTGCAATTTTTTATTCCTATGATGATGAAATGCCCTTTTGGATCATAAGTTTGAAATCTTCCCACTCAAGAAAAATAATGCAAACAATGAGTTTAACTTTATAATTTATACTGATAGTTTTAGTAAATAAATCTTTGCAAATGAATCCCAACCATATTATGGCATTATTTGTAGCATTAATGTAAACTTGAATTTGCTTCACTTTCAGTTCCCTCTATTTAAATTTGTTTTTCTTTTGAATCTCATTTTTGAATTTCTACGTGTGTTGTACCGGTATTTTGAACATTCAAACTCTAGGCACTCATTCAATCCATTAATAACCATATATGAAAATCAATTCCAAAGTTTCAGGCAAAGACATTAGTTTTTTTTTTTATTTTGAAATTTTATTTGTTCATGTTTGATCAATTTATTTCTGATTTTCAAATAAGTTCATCACAAATTCTGGCACTTAAGACTACACCATTTCATTCTAACCAGCGATGGAATACCTATAGAAACATTTTAAATATTCATCCATTCTTTATTGATCTATTTGAAAAATATCTGGAAGTTCCAATGCTTAGGAATATTATTGACTTTGCTAGTGTTCGATAGGATTCAATGATAAAAAATGTATCATTCAAAACTAGCATGATGTTTCCTATTTCTTTGAATTGATTCAATCATTCACTAAAATTCATGTTATTTTTTATGATCTTGTAAACATTTGGTTCGAAAAATTTTAAGGTAATAATTTTGTAAATAAATTTAATTTTGCTAAATTGATTAATTGTGCATAGTAGGCTGGTTTTTTTTTTTTTTAATTTAGTTTTAGTTTTGTTCACGATGATTGATTTGTACATAAATGCGGGAATTAAAATGAGAGAATGGTTACATTCAAAGTATGACTATACCTAGTTGTGTTTTTTGATTGAATTAGCAATAGGAATAGATTAATTTAGATTGCCTTCTCTTTTTGTTTGCATTTATTTCACTATTCTCAGATTTTTTTTTTTTTTTAATAAGCACGTAATGAATCTGAGTTTTCCTTCGCATCTCCTTTCATGTTTGGAAAAGTGGATCAGAACATATCAAATTTTTTATATAGTCATATCATACACACTTGTGAAGCACTTGATTTTCTTGTTTTTGCAAGAAAACTTCATCACATTGTTAAAAATGTTTTATAATCATATATGAAGAAATTCCAGGGAATTGTTATGGCTTGGAAATTTTTGATTCACAATTAGATGATTTTGAACATATGAAAATTTTGGGAATTGCATGGGTGAACTTGAACATTCATGAGGTAAACTTATAGTCAAAATTCTTCTAGGTATGCATTAATAATTTCATCTTCACATGTCGTTTGATTTTCTCTTTTTCATGGTTTATTTCTTATTTATGTTTTGTTTCTTTTTTCAAGTCTTCATTGGTTTGATTTTGGAGACTTGAGATAAGCAAGTAGCCAACCCTATCTAAACCTACAACATATTCATGGAAGTATTTGTTGTTTAATCAGAATTTGGGTATTCTTTAGCTTTACTTCTATTCATTAAAACCACGACAGGCCTTTAATTCATTATTCGAAGATTCATATTGGATCCTTATAATATCCTAACTTTCTTGATAAGAAATCATTCTCCAATCAAATATTCTTGATAGGTAATGTAATTATTAAAGGGGCTTTTGTAAAAAGGTGAAGTTGGTTGGGCGCTTTCTTTTGAATCAAATATTTTAAGACTTGTTGGCCCCACAAATACCATTTGGCGTATATCCCTTTGCAAATATCGTAACTTATAAAGTGTGTTACACTCAAAACTCTCGATATCCCGATCATCCAATATTCTAATACTCTAATATCCCGATCATTCTATATTCTGATACTCTAATATCCCTAATTTCCTGATGTTCTGATATCTTGGTCTCCCGATATTCTGATATCTAATATCTTGATATTTGGTCCCTCCCTGATACCTTCATATTTATCATATCAATTTTTTTATAAGAAGCACCTATTCACTACACTCTGGTATTCTTGGTATAACATTCCCCTAGTGAAAATTCATCTGATATGTTATCTTGCCTCCTCTCATAACCGTTATAATTTTAAAAGGCTCGGATCAGAAAGCTCGCATATCATAATTCTAGAGTATAGCCAAGTGATTTCTTTGATATTTTTCTTCCAATATGCTCATGTGTGCATACCCACGTGAATTCATTTATTTTAATTAGCAATATGAGTCAATAATCTTATTTTGCTTCTCATTGATGCAGTTGAAATGAAATGCTTACACTCTTTATTGCTCATATTTTCAACAAACTGAGGAAAATTCTCACAAATTGTTGTAGTGAATTATCATATCCATGATTTTATCTATGCCCATTTTGAATCTTATAATTTTTGAGTTGATTTGAACCATTGCATCACACTCGGTCATATTTCTTTCTCTTTAGTCTCATTCCTTTCTTCCAAAGGGACTGAGAGCCTCTAAATGGTGAATTTTGGAATCCCGATCCTCTACTTTTCATTTTTCCTAAATCTTTCCTCAAAATTTTGGAATTTCTAGTCTATTAGACTCTTGGGTTTGTATTATATTGGAAGCATTTAAAACAAATTTTGAGATATACCTATCCGAGATGCACATTTCCTTTTCCTCCATTATCACATCCATTACACTTGGAAAAGGAAATAACCCATATTTCATTGCCTTTAGTGGAATATTGTGGTCTCAAAGTCTTATAAGTTGAGTTGGCTTCAAAAAATATTTTTGATATGTTTGACACCTGATTTATTCTCATTAAATATCAAACTCCTTTCCTCAGAAGTATATTTTATAGGTAAATGTAAGTTCTCTTGCAATAATGTTTAAAAAATTCCAAGTTATCTCATTATCAGAATTAAGGACATCAGAGTCATTTTATAAACTGTTATGAAACCTTTACCTTCTATACAAGAATGTTTAATCTACCAGAAAATAAATATACGTGTAAAGAGCATTCATTATTGGGCACGATCAACATCATAAGTTTTGTCTATAAAAGTTACAAAAAACAAAATTGTTCCAAGATCTTGCTTCCCTTTAAAATTCTAAATACCAAGACATCTTATATAGAGGTGAAATGCAATTAAAATTCTGAAAACAAGTTTCATTGCAAACATTATGAAGAAAAGTCTTTGTTTATCGTAGTTTTTCCCATTAAGATTTTTTTGGAAAACTTGAGTTCTTACCCTTCACTTTGATTCTCTTGAAAACCTCAAAAATTCATAATATTGGGTTAAATATCTTCGTAGGTCTCTGTCAATTCATTATGATATTTCACTATGCTCACATGAAGTCTTGTTTGATCATCTTTGCTTACTTTTATGTTATCATGGTGATCGAGAGCTTGGATGTATTTTAATTACAATTTCATCAAATCGAATATTCATTCATTAGGATGACTTTGTGACTTTAGGGATATACATTCTTCATAGTATGTGCACATGGACATCTCTTACTCTTCTTGACATTCTGCTTGGCTAATGAGAAACTTCATCACATGTGGTTCATTTACGTTTTTTCCTTTGACTCATTATCGAATGCACATTTTATTATCTCAATCATATTTTAGTGAGCATCTTCATTTTCTTTTGAGGGCACTCTTGAACAATCATTATGATAATGCAGCAATTGATAAGGAATTTGAAACAGGTATACGTAATGGATGATGGTTAATTCATGTTTGGATTCTCTTTTATTTTACTTTTTGATATATCACTCTCTACTTATTATATAAAGATTCCAGTCATCTTCATATACATAATTGCTACATTGTTTGGATTTTGAATCGAATTCTATATTTTTGGGTTGATATAAATTCAAAATGGAAATATAAAAGAGAACAATCAACATTGCAATTCATAAAAAAACATGTCTTTATTCTAATTTCTGATCGATTTGATTTATTTATGGTTCCTTGAATAGAAAACATTGCTTTCTTCTAGTTTACTGTTTTCTTTGGTTTAGATTTAATAAATGATGATTTTAGGTCAATAGAATTTCATAAAATTCAAATTTTTAATAATTTTTATTTTTGTAAAATTGATAGGATTACATCTTCATCATGTCTAACTTCTCACCCTGAAAGGGGAAATTTCTTCATAATATTAATAACTAGAGGTTATTTTTATTGGAGAAAATGATATCTCCTGGGTAAGATTAAATGCAATTCTCCAATGGTAAGTTTCATATGCCCACTTTCATTCATTTTCATTTCTTTACTTTTAGTTTCAGTTTTGGTTTTAGTTTTTACTGATATAAAAATTGTTTTGCAGCTCTTCATAAACTTTTCACACCTCTACCAGATCAGATTTGGAGCTCATTCTCCTTTGTTTGGTCTGATTTAAAGATTTTGGGAGAAACAATAATGGACCTCATCAAATCAGCTAAACTGGGGAGTTTCGAAACATTTAATCTATTTCTTAAGAATTTTTTTTATTAGAAAATGGTTAACCTTATTTTATGCAATTTTGTCTTTGAAACAAGAAAATTTGCAGCAGACAAAGACTTCTCATTTAGCTTATTATCTCTCATCACTTCTATTCAGAAGCTTAATTGCTTATAACTCCGTGAGATAAAATTTTAAAAAGCTCAACATAAGAAGTAACGTACACATGCTTATATTATTTTATTCATTTGTTGAGACATTTGTATAGTTAATCGTGTTGGAGTTGATTCTCTAATTCTTATTTTTCTTTTCGCTTTTTCTTTGTTCATTTTTTTACATTTTTTGAAGTTTTCTTTCCATTTATTTTTTCCTTTTTCTTTCGGTTATGGTTTGATTTTTGTGACATTGCTAAGATTTATATGGAAGGCCTTTTCCTCAACTAGCAATGGTTGCATATATGGAAAATATTTACTGTCTATTTTAGTGGATTTCATTTATCAGGAAAGGTATATATTTATGGAACCATAAATCCCTCTTTCTTTAAATTTTTTTCATGAGAAGCACACATCATTTCTAAGTTATAGGGTTTATCTTTTCCAAGAGAGAACTAACCTGAGTTAAACTCTATGGATCTCTCCCACCCCTCCACTTTATTAAAGTCTTTGATTGATAGTCATGGCAAAAGAATTTGGAGTCAACATTATGAAAGTGTTGTGTCCATTAACATAAGTCTTTATTACCATCCCACCTCTTGCACTCAGATACATCATAAACTAAAGCTTTCAAATGTGCTTATCAAAAGGGAGATTAAAATATGAAGCATGAGAAATACGAGTAAACCTGTTGGGACTATGGACGCTCACTGGAAGCAGGGCTAGGCTTGTATGTCATAAAAGAGAAATCTATCGGGGCATTGTTCAGGCTTGCTAGTAGCGAAGAAATGTCGGAGACCATTCATAACAATGGATATATGCTTTATCAAAAAAATCCTATCTTTACATTCTTCTATTTCTCATATGATGTAATTTTAAGATAAAATTTTCCCAAAATTTGGATTCATGATTTTTACTCAAATGTGTTTTTGAGTACTTATCTTTTCAATCTCATGTTACTTAATCTATTTATACATGACCCATGGAAATATTTTATTGTTTGACAATTCAATGGACTCCAATACTTTTAACCTTTGGGTAATTGAAGTTCATTATGTTTAACCAGAGATAACTAGTTCCTCCCAGTGTGTCGCCAATTTTGTAGGGAAAACCCAACACCCCCCATTTTTTACTTATTTATTTCAAATAATGGGGACCATTTCCATAAATTTTTGGTTAAAACAAATTTTAATATTTTCTTTAGTTAAGTGTCCTAAAATTTTTGTATTTTTTTTGGTCGGATTTCTATTTTAATTGCTTCATTGAGTTTGACTTTTCACTATATTTCTATCGGTACTCATTTCACCTCATTTGGTTACACGGTTTGCAAATGGTGCGCATCCGAAGTTCGATCATTTTTACCACCTCGGTTAAAAAAAGCACAAAAATGTATATTATTTTAATTTTTGTAAATAAATTAGTAATTTATTCTAAATATTAATTCCTAGTTAATTTTTACTATTTTTTTCATTTTCCACTAACAATCCTACAAAACCACCCAACCAAATTGTAGAACAATTAAAATCATGCATTTTTAGGATCTTGGTAATTGATTCTCATTCCTAATTTTGAAAGAAATTATGGGACCCGAAATCTCAAAATTGCATAGTGGTTAAAGTGATTGTACTTTATAATGGAGGACTTCCACTCCAAGTGGGTCCCATTTCACCTCACCTTCTCCCTTCCTTTACAAAATTTCCTGGTATTCATATTGGACATCATAATTTTTATCAGGTGACAAAAATTTATGTTTAAAAACTTTTGATACCCGATCTCCCGATAATATACGATGGATATTTAAGTTTTAACGAAGCTCTCCTTATAACTCCCATACCTCCTCGTCACATATCGAAACACTGGAATTTTTTTTATGATAAGTTCTTATCCCTTATGCCTCCCACTTCTCTAATATCTGATATGAAAAAACCTCTGACATCCCTTATACCTCCCTACATCCTCCTTATGCCTCCCCTTTATAATAAACATCCACCTTATACCTCCCACTTGTCCACCATGGCTCATGTACCTAAGCCAAAAGCCACTTAGGTCCATAATTTTGGGCCAATAGCCACTTGCCATGTGTCCCATTATGTATTTTTTAGTATTAATTAATTAATTTAATATTTATGATTTATAATAATAATTAATATTTTGATTTTTAATTAATGAATTATTTTTTATTAATTTATAAATAAATTAATTTTTATATTTAAATAATTTCATAATTGTAATTAATTAATAATTATGAAATTAAATAGGATTAGAATTTTTAATTTTAATTTTTCTATTTTTGGCTTAGAAAGAAAATTTTCCAGAATTCTAGCAATTTTGACACTTCAACTTTGGAACCTCATAAGTTGCGTTTTACTTGGCCGAATGAGGCACAAGACTGCTCGTTGTTGCAAAATATTCTGAAGTGGTTGCATAACCATATTTGATCATTTAATGTGTCTAAAATTTAACATAAGATCAAGCTCCAATTTTTTAAACAAAATTAATTTTCTGAGTGTAATTTTTTGCATTTTCATTTTCTCATACCCTCTGTTAAATACTGATCCATTGGACTATGTTCTCCTTAACGTATTAGATCTTTACTGGGATCAATGAAAAGCTAAGATTTCCTTTTATTTATTTATTTATTTAAATTTTGATTGGAGAAATTTTATGTTCCAGATTTGGTATTTTGATTTTAATTGGTTTTGGTAGGAAAACAATTGAGGAAATGAGGAAAAGAATATTTTAGTCAACGAATTGCTCCAAAAATAGAAGAATAGGTATTTGGACCAATAAAAATGGCTGGAATAGAATTACTCTTCAACAACTCTCCTACTTGGAATTCATTTTTGTAGATTATAAACAATGGTTTGTAGAATGTGCAAGAGGCTTCTCTCTTCTGCCATTTTTTCATCCTTAAAACACTATTGTAATAGGCATTTTAGGTTATAGGTAGAGGGGATCAATCTTAGATCTGGGAATTATTGGGATTTGTCCTTTTTCCTTTCTGGACTATATATGAGAGGCATAGCTTGCACTATTGCAGCTATTTCTTTTAGCAACAGATTTTATGCTCTGGAGAAGGTTGTAGGAGATCAGATTCAAATGACATAGTAAAATAATAGGTTCAAATTTATTGGTATTAGAAATACTATTATTTTTAATATGAAATTCATTTTTGATGACACAATTATGTTAATTGCATTTCTATTATGCATTATTGGGGATATGAATTGATGTCTTACATATTACCTATCTAATCTGTTTGTTTCATAGATCTGTTGTTAATTTCATCTTATGCTTAAAATAGATTTCTGAGTAACTGTTTACTCATAAATTTATAATCTAATTCTAATTTAATTTCTATTGGAATTATGAGAACTACTTCCTAATGTTATTGGTTCATCATTCATTGTCAATAGATCTCTAAACAACATGTTTGGTAAATTATAATACGAGTTAATTGAACTACTTCATTAGCTAGATATTCATCATAAACTAGGTGAGTTGAAATATCAATCATTTAATTACTTTCCTATCAGTTGGGTTAGATATATATCTTCCTAATCGAGATAGGTGTAGGATTTCTTTCCTTTTACTTGCATTTAGATTTAATTATACATTCCTAGAAGTATTCTTATTGAAGAGGAAAAATTTAGTTGTGGCTTGATTTAATTATACCATTGATTTCCTTTGGATTAGGATGCTATAAATTGGGGGATAGTATTCATTCCAATGAGAAGATTTAGCATCACCAGAAAAATAATATAGAACTTTGTTATACCATTTGGCTTCTAGTTTGTACATAATTTCTTGCATTTGCATATTATCACTCCATTTAGGGAGTTGCTTCAAATTAACTTCAAAAGGTTTTCTCCTCCTTGAATCCATTTCCACTATATTTTTATCCCTAGGATGATAGCTATCGTTGCTGGGTCACAAAGGCCAAGAAAACCTTTAAGTTTTGGTTTGCATATTTTTTCCAAAGCTACCAAAGCCCATTTGTGCTCAAGATTAGGGCATCCCCGAAATAAATTTGTGTTGGATTCTCTTGAGTTCCTACAGAATTGAGTATGGTTCCACGAGTGCAGAACAAATGCATGTGAGGAGGGATTGAAGCAATACTTTTAAAGATCTAAAATTCCATCCTACTAGTTTATTGTGGATCTTTGTTATGAGATATCACCATACCCACCATCTTCATGAGCTATCATCTAATGAAGAACCAATATATTTGGATGATATTCTCCTGTGTTGAAAGTCCATGAGCTTGGAAATATGTTTCTCAACATGAGCATGTGCGTTAAGAAGAAAATTACAGAATTATAGTTATTTACTTCCATTCTTGAGGCAAGAGAAAAACTCTCCAGTACATGAATAAAAGCATGGGATTTTAAGACAGTGGTCATTTCCATGCCCATTATGTCATCCACAAACTAGTAATAGCTGAGTGGTAAATCATCACCAAAAATTCAAAGACCTTTGACTTGGTTCTTGCGTACTACAATTCTCAGGAGTTGTCTTAGACCTTCCATCACTGTAATGAATAGAAATGAGGATATTTCATCCCCCAACCTAATACCCCAAGCAGGTATGAATTTCACTAATGGGAACACATTTACAATGATTAAAAAGGAAAGAGATGATAAGAGATTTTTGACCCACATAGTCCATTTAGGGGAAGAGCCAATAGCTTAGATAATTTGGAGCAAAAAGTCTCAACTGAGCTTATCAAAAACCTTTGAGAGATCAATCTTTAGGAGCATCCTTGGTTTTCATTACAACATTAATGAATGGATTGTTGGCATTATGATTCTGGTTTGGCTCTATGGTACAGGTGTTGTACTTGATGGCAACTCACTCGTGTGGTAGATCTCAGTTCAGGCACTCAAAATCATTGAAAATGAGGTACCCGCAGGTGATCCTAAGAAAATATGTGGACCCGCAGGTATGCTGACCAATAAGTGCGGACATACATGCAGGTGCTCCGTTCAGAAGGTGCGAACCCCAGTTTCACTCTCTCCAATGCAGAAAAGCGCGTGCACGTGGGAATATTTATGAATGGTCCATGGTATTTAGCCCAACATATTTGATCCTATGGTTTTGGTCTGTGGTTTTGCATCTAAAAATATTGATCCAAGGTACTGGGTTCCTAGTATTGAATACCTATGGTTTTGGACCATGGTTTGAGGAAAGGCTTGCCTATAAAAAGGAAAGGAGATCACTTGGCTAGGTACTTGTGAAATTTGAATATCTTAAGATCTGAAATTTTGGGTGATTGGTTTTTAAAAGCTAGATCTAAATCAAGGAGAAAACTTAAGGCAGATATATTGATAGGTCGTGATCTCTCGGGCGCATGAACAGATGTGTGGATCTGACTGACTGTTGCACATAGGAGGACTATTAAATTAGGCCCTAATGAGAAGTTTGCAGGCGATACATGGCATAAGTGCGGGGGTACGCAGCGCAGAAGAAAGCGCAGTGCGGGGGTACGCAACACATAAGAAGGTGCAGTGCGGGGTACACAGCGAAGAAGAAGGTGCAGTGCATGGGGTACGCAGAGAAGCAGAAGGCACAGTGCGAGGTACGTAGCACAGAGTGCGAAGGTACGCTAACAGACAGACAGTGCAGGTACAGATCTGCGCAAAAGTACGCAGAGCACAAGAAAGATCAGGTGCGGATCTGCGCAGTTTAGACACAGAGGAACTGCGGATATCCGCAGGTTTATATTGGTCAAGTTGTGGACTTTTCCTTGAAGTATTTGTTGGCTACCTTTTTATCTATTTGTTGCAGAGTTATGGGTTTAGTTTATGGTATTGCCTTTCTGTTTACAACATTCTGAGAAATTAGGTGATTCATTGGTTGATTGTATAAGGAGTTTGGTTGATTCATATGTACTTGTTGATTATTTGATGTCCATGGATCCAGTTTGAAAATTAATGAAACGTGGTCCTTAAAGAAGTAAAAAGAGAAAAGGGGGTTGTAGCTCCCTTCTAGGAGAGACTGGAAAACGAGAGAGGGTTGTAGCTCTCTGCAGGTTGCAGCCTGCATACTGGTAAAGGACTTCATTAGTACAAAATCATTGTAAAAGAATTTTCTAATTGAAAGAAGATAGAGACATATTGCAGCAGGTGGTTTTCACCCACATTGGATTTCCACCTTATATCTGGTGTTCCTTGGTTTGATTATCTATCTTTCTTGTTCTTGCTCATTATTATATGGTACTGACATACAATCTAATGATCAATATCTGAAGAATAAATTAAATTATAAATCTGGAAGGTATATTGAAAAGAATTTGATAATACTGATTCACTCCCCCCCCTCTCAGTATTATTTCCAATAATTGGTATCAGAGCAGGTCCTTCAGAAGAAGCTTGATCACTTGAAGGAAGATCTATCATCACGAGAAACTACGAGAGGGAAGCATCAATCATGCCACCGATTTTTGATGGGACAAACTTCGTATATTGGAAGGTAAGAGTTACTGCCTATCTTCAATCTCTTGGTACAGAAGTCTGGGATATCATAGATACAGGGTATACTTTTCCATCAGCAACTCCTACAGATCCGGCTGAGAAGAAGAAATATGAAACAAATGCAAAGGCGGTCAATACTCTATTAGGATGCCTATCTCAATCAGAATCTGTCAAGCTAATGTAATTTAAATCTCAAAAAGAGATATGGGACAAGATCGTTCTGAGCTATGAAGGAGATGATCAGGTAAAACAAGCAAAACTTCAAACCCTCAGGATTCTGTATGAAAATCTCAAGATGTATAATGATGAAAGTGTGGCTAATTATTTTCTTGGTGTAGATGAGATTGTTAATTGTATGAAAAATTTGGGTGAAGAAATAAAAGAGGTTGTTGTGGTTGAAAAAGTTCTAAGATCTTTGTCCTCTAGATTTTAATCTAAAGTTTCTACTATAGAAGAAAAGGAGAATCTACAAAACCTTAAAATGTCACAGCTGCATGGAATTCTAACTGCTTATGAAATGAGGAAAGGAGGTCCATCAGACAAGAGAGTAGCTGCCTTCAAGACTTTAGGCAAAGGAGAGTACTATGAGTCAGGACACGTGTCAGAAGAAGAAGAAGAATCAAATTTTGTCAAAAATCTTCAACGGGGTACTGGAAGATTCAGAGGTAAGTTACCGTTCAAATGTTTTTCTTGTGGAAGAGTAGGTCACTATGCTACCAGATGTCCTCATAAGGATAAGTTTGACAAGGGGAAGGAACCTATTAGATGGAACAAGAAACAGAATGCAAATAAGAAAAGCTATTACACTCATGAAGATAGTGATGGACTATCAAATAACGATGAAGATGGACGAGGTAATCACTATAAACTTTTAATGGCCTTTGAAGATGATGATTACATGGATGCTATAGATGTGGATGGTTTTTATGAAGAGATGTCTAGACTCAAAACATGTTTAGAAGAAAAGAATATGATCATTGATACTCTGCAATTTCAACTTGATGAAAAGGAAAAATCTCTTGAGAAGTTAGAATGTGAAATTGTTGGCCTTAGAAAAGAAATTGA
>APFE030282957.1:9306-106462 GCA_000404065.3 Pinus taeda | reverse complement strand
TGTGAAAAGTTTAGATGTCCCAACCTCCGATGCCATAACCAGTGCTCATCATCCTTGCTTAGATAGCATTGTTGTTTCCTTCTTCAAATATGTACAGATTATTTGGAGTTCTTTTGCCTTTGATCACTGTTTTACCTGTATCAAGATCACGAACAAGACATCCATTTGATCTGAATATCACCTCGGTTCTTTGATCACACATCTGACTGACACTTAGAAGATTATGTTTCAATCCATCAACATACAAAAGATTTCCAGCCTTGACCTTTTCTTTTAATTGAGCAATACCTTTTCCTTTTATGGTAGCAGGAGTATCATTTCCAAAAGAGATTTTCTTTCCCCCTTTTCTAAAGTAGTATATGATTCAAGTTTTTCTTTATCACCTATCATATGCTTCGAACATCCGTTGTCGATGCACCATTGATTTTCTTGTCCTTCCACATATAAAGCTATCCCACATCTTTCTGGTTGCGGTTCCTTTATTCTCCATGTTTTGGCACTTGGGGTATGTTCCTTTTGAGTTGTTTTCCAAAACCTACTCCTACATTCAGAATCTTCATGACCAAAATTATTACAAATACAGCATTCAATTTCAATTTCAAGGGCAGAAAAGTTGTTATAGGTCCTCTTTGTGATTTATGGCATACTTCTTTGTTTTTGTGCTTCTCTAGTCATGACTGTCTTACACGAAACACATTGAGTTGCTTTGTGACCAAAGTTATGGCAAGAGAAACATTGGCCATTGAAGAAATTCCTGCGACTATCATTCAACCGATTATAATTTCTACTGCCATCCATTCTTGAAGAGAAATTGGAAGATTTTACCTGTGACTGATTGTAGCTTCTGTTTGTCCTTAAGGTAACATGCCCCCGATTTTCTTGATAGTCTTTGTTCGTTCTTGAAGAAGAATGCCCCTGATTTACCTGATGATTTATATTAGGCCTTTGCTCACTCCTTCTTGCTGCATCAAGATAAATTTTAGAGGTGGAGGCTTGAAATGCTTCTCCATATACCCCAGACCTGTCTTGATTAGAGGGGAACGCTGCACACTGATATTCTCATCCAGGGCTTCAGATCCTTTAACAAATTTAAGATTAAGAGCCTTTGTTTTCTCTATTTCTTTTCTAAGGCCAACAATTTCACATTCTAACTTCTCAAGATATTTTTGTTTCTCATCAAGTTGAGATTGTAGAGAGTCAATGATCACATTACTTTCATCTAAACATCTTTTGAGTCTAGTAATTTCATCATAAAAACCATCCACATCTATAGCATCCATGTAATCATCATCTTCAAATTCCATTAAAAGCTTATAGTGATTACCTCGTTCATCTTCATCGCTATTTGATAGTCCATCACTATCTTCATGAGTGTAATAACTTTTCTTATTTTGTTTCTTGTTCCATCTAACAGGTTCCTTCCCCTTGCCAATCTTATCATTGTGAGGACATTTGGCAGCATAGTGACCTACCCTTCCACAAGAAAAACATTTGAAAGGTAACTTACCTCGAAAACGTCCAGTACCCCGTTGAAGATTTCTGACAAAATTTGATTCTTCTTCTTCTTCTCATATGTGTTCAAACTCATAGTAGTTTCCTTTTCCAGAAGCTTTAAAGGCAGCTTCTCTCCTGTTTGATGGTCCACCTTTCCTCATTTCATAAGCGGTTAGAATTCCATGCAACTGTGACATTTTAAGGTCTTTAAGCTTTTCTTTTTCTTCTATAGCTGAAACTTTAGATTCAAACCTAGGGGACAAAGATCTTAGAACTTTTTCAACTACAACAACCTCCTTTAATTCTTCACCCAAATTTTTCATACAATTTACAATCTCATCGACACGAAGAAAATAGTTAGCCACACTTTCATCATTATACATTCTGAGATTTTCATACTGAATTCTGAGAGTTTGGAGTTTTTCCCTTTTTACCTGTTCATCTCCCTCATAGCTCAGAACAATCTTGTCCCATATTTCCTTAGCTGATTTATACTGCATGACTTTGACAAATTCAGATTGTGATAGACATCCCAATAGTGTATTGACGACCTTTGCATTTGTTTCATATTTCTTCTTTTCAGCCGGATCTGTGGGAGTTGATGATGGAAAAGTATACCCTGTATCTATGATATCCCATACTTCAGTACCCAGAGATTGAAGATAGGCAGTAACTCTTACCTTCCAATATACGAAGTTTGTCCCGTCAAAAACTGGTGGCCTGATTGATGCTTCCCTCTCGTAGTTGCTCATGATGAAAGATCTTCCTTCAAGCGATCAAGCTTCTTCAGAAGGACCTGCTCTGATACCAATTGTTGGAAATAATACTGAGAGGGTGGGGGGGTGAATCAGTATTATCAAAGTAATTATTCCTTTTCAAAACAACTGATATACGCTACTTCAGTTTAATTAACCTGCGTATATACACGATTATGCAGAAGGAAAACAACGTATACAAAGTAAGATTTTACTTTACTTAATCTTTCTGATGATGATTGTTAATCTGTGATGCAGAATCAAATAGCAGTAACCAGAGACAGTAAAACAGAGCAGAGAAATAGTGACACACAAGAACACAAGATATAAGGTGGAAACCCAATGTGGGTGAAAACCACCTGCTGCAATTCGTCTCTATCTTCTTTTCAATTAGAAACTTCTTTTACAATATACTGGTGCAGTCTTTTTACCAGTATGCAGGCTGCAACCTGCAGGGAGCTACAACCCTCTCTCATTTTCCAGGCTCTCCTGGAAGGGAGCTACAACCCCCTTTGCTCTTGCACTAGCCAAGATACTAGTACGTAGGTGTTGGCCTACAAAAGGCTACAACCTTCTCTTTCTTCCAGGGACCACGTTTTATCAATTTTCAGACTGGATCCATGAACATCAAACAATCATCAAGAATCAACCAATCTCCTTTTCACAAATTAGATCTGAATCAAGTAGATATTCTCCTTACAGCTGTACCCAAAACATAGTACCAGAAACCATACACTAGAAAGCAGAACCCAGAACACAACAGCAATAGTCAGAAGTAGCTAGATCACAACTTAGATTATATATGCTATTTCAAAAGCCTAATACTAGCGTGCATACGCATCTGCGTATGGAACAACCTGCGTATACGCCCCTTTACTTCACTGAAACTGCGTGTATAGGCGTTTTTGCCTTACTGAACCTACGTACAGATATTACGAAGGATAATTCAATCTTTCAACTATTCAATCATTAATTAAACTAGATTACCAGATAGATCAAGCAAGCGTCACATCTAGCAGATCAAAATCATACAAAGATACTATCATTGAAGCTTAAATATTATGACCCATGAATAGAACTTATCCTTCCTTTTGCGCTAAGGTTCCTCCTTCCTTCAGATCCAGATGTGCATCACCACCCAATATACCAGCTCTAGCACCTTATCAGATCTTCAATTATAATTCAGATTGGTGATTTGTCACAAGATCTCCTTCCTCTTTTATAGCCTTAAGCCTTCCCCAATGCCATGGTTCAAAACCATAACATTCCAATACCATGAACCCAGAACTAGGGATCAACACATTTGGCAAGACACCATGGTCCAAAACAAAGGCTCAAGTTCCAAGATCTAACTGCCAAGGACCAAAAGAATGATCCCCAACATATACGCACTTTTGTAATGTATAACCCGCGTGTATACACGCCTTCGTCTAGATGAACCTGCGTATATGTCTTTTTCTACTTTCTGAGTGCCTGAACTGAGATCTGTTACCAAAGAGAGTTGCCATCAAGGACAACACTCGTGCCATAGCTCCAGAACTGTGTCATAATGCCAACATTATAACCAATGATTGTGATTTAATTATGACATGGTTGTTAGTCTTGGTAAAGGTTTATTTCAAATTAATAGACACAATGTCTTGATCTTTGGAACATGTGATTGACATGTGTGAACATTTGTAGGGCAACATGCTTGGTATTAGCATAACAAGGTAATGATTGATTTGTTTATATAACTAACAATTGAGTAATGTGATAGCACCTAATAAGACTCAATTGTAGCGAGCCAAAAGGTAAAAGAAAGGAATTGGGTGAGAATTGTTTTGGCCATGTTTGGAAACCACAATTCCAAATGAATGAGTGCTTTGCATGAATAGAGGAAGTTTTATTAACCTCAATCTTTTTTTACATTATGTGGATATGTGTTATATTCATGAACATGTATTAATAGGTATAAAAAATGGTTCCATTTATGGCTAGATTCGTCAAAAGTTGGAGTCCCTTGAAAGATGATACATGTACATGTTCAATTACAAGTTAGTGTGCTTAGCATAACAAGGTGGGGTAACTGGTATGTTGTACATTTATTTATGCACTGATAATTGTGTGTTTATGGTAGTATGATACATGAGATTGCATGGAAAAATCGATTTCCATGAAATCTTAAAGAAGGCTCGAGTTAAGATTTCCCTTGGAAGCCATGGGGTTGAGTCATGGTGTCTGTTGCTAGTTGTGTGCTTTGACTCTTTTGTGATTTGTTTGTGTTTGAGTCATGGTTATGCGACTTTGTTTGTGATGTCATATTGCTATTGGTTTTTCATGGTTTTCTTCTTGTTTGTTTGTTGTTCTTTCCTTTTATGTTTTGAGAGCCTTGGGAATTGGTTGGGGAAAGAGGAAGGTTAATGGAGCTTGGGGGAGAGATGAATGAATCTAACAGGTAATGTAAGACCCAAATGAAGCCTGATGCATGTATAAAAACAATTGAAAGCAAGAATATGACAATTGGTTGGATTGGTTGGGTCCATTGGGTAAATGGAAGGTGGCAGAACAATCATGAGAAAGGTAACAAGAAAGGTAAAATAAATGGAATTGAGGTGTTAGATGCCTTTTCTATGTTGGGCATTATTATTCTCAATGTTTTACATGTTGTGCACAGATAAATGGAGTTCTCTTAACATTGATCTTATGATATCTGGTAATTATGTTGTGATCATGATTATGCTAATGTCTATATATGTATACATGTATATATGTATGCCATTGTTTGACCGGGTCGTCAGGGATCATGATTTTTTATGCTAATGTTTATATATATATAGATATAGATATAGATATATATGCGCCATTGTATGAAAAGTTGTTTGGGATCATTCTTGTTGAAGGATTGTTTATGCAGGTGAATGGCATAAAGAGGTTCCTAGTTTTATGAGGAATCAAGTGGAAAGAATAGCCCTGACAAATCTACGAGGTTAGTATCAAGTGGACATGAATTGATATTATGTGCTTATACTATGCCTATATTTATGTTATGGCAGGTAATGATGAGGGATACATCAGTGGAATGAAAGAAGTTTGATCTGCGACATGTTGGGACAAGCATGTATAGTGGGAAGAACCGCAAACCCAAATTTTGGATTGTGGACCCATGCAGTAACGCATGGGAAAGACACTAAAATCAAGGTTGCCAAGTAGAGATAGTGTGGTCCCTTGACGTATATATGGTGTTGTGTGCATGTTGTGTACATGTGGTGTTGTGTGCATATGGTGTTGTGTACATGTTGTACATGTGGTGTTGTGTGAATGTGGTGCTATGTACACACTATGCAGGTGGTGTTGTGTACACATTGTGTAGGTGGTGTTGTGAACCTGTGATGTTGTGTACACATTGTGCAGGTGGTGTTGCGTACATGTGGTGTTGTGTAAATGTTGTACAAGTGGTGTTGTCTACATGTTGTGCAGGTGGTGTTGTCTACAATGGTGTTGTGTAGATGTTGTGCAGGTGGTGTTGTGTAGATGTGGTGTTGCATACACATTGTGCATGTGGTGTTGTGTACATGTTGTGCATGTGGTTTTGTGTGCATGTGGTGTTGTATACATGTTGTACATATGGTATTATGTACTTTCCATACATGTTGTGTTGTGTGCATGTGGTACCATGTTATGTGTGTTGTGTATTCCTTGTGTTGTACTCTGTGTATGTATATGTATTGTGTTGTACACCAGGTGTAGGTGTATGTGTTGTGTTGTACACTGGGAGTAGGTGTATGTATTGTGTGGTATAGTGTGTGTGGGTGTATGTGTGCAATGTACACTGTGTGTATGTGTACGTGACTGAAGAGAAGATAAGGCACTGGGTGATTGTCGGGTTTGATAACTGATTTGATATGTTTACGAAAAGGTAGAAGTAAAGAAAATATTGAAATATAAGTATTAGTATTTCATTTAAGTTTTTATTGTGCATGTGCTCTATGAATTTGATTTATGATGGTTACATGATGTGATTTTATTTTAGGATGGTTACATTTTGAGCTAATCGAATGTGACATGTTTATACATGATGATTTCATCGAATAACTAGTTTGACTTGTTGTGACAAGAAATAAACAGAATTACAGGCGTACCTTATTGAAGAGCTACCAATGAGGTATGAATCGAATTTATTTCAATTCCTTTTGAATCTAATGGTAACGATGTGCTTGATACAGGAAAGCGTGGAAAATGCTTAGGTTTTGGTGGTTGAAAATGCTCGGTTTGGGTGGTTGGAATTGGATGCCAGAGAATTAGTAGTAGTGAAAGGAATTGGAACATGCAACAATATGTTGGTAAAGCACTTTAGGAGCAAGGCCATTGTGGGACATTGGTACCCAATAGTGTTCATTTCTTGCCATGAGCATGCTATAACCGATATGATGGTTTTGAGGCAAGAATATGCCTTGGTTATTGGATCTGCTGATGTGAGTAAATCTTGCCAAGGGTTGGATCGCCTGAGGGACTATGTAGCATAGAAAGGGATGCCAACGGAACTTGGAATATGAACGACTGCATGAAGGGGGTGACAGGATTTCCTAAGGGACTATGCAGTAGAGAAGGGAAGGTTCGCGAATGAATTTATTTTGGTCATTAGCATTTCCAGATGGAATCATAAGCACATTGGGAGTGTTCCCTAGAAAAATGAGTCAGTAACTGTTCACTGAGAGGACAAGTGGCGAAAGGATCATAGCGTTCGAAATTGGATGCATGTTTGACTTTGGTGGTGAATTCTAGACTTCTTAGGAAGGAGAGGAATCCTGGTATTACTTTGAGGGTGGAGGTGTGAGCCTTTGGATTCCCTTGTTGTTGATACATGCATCTTATCCTTTTATTTGCTGGTTAAAGAAAACGTGCATATGTATATATGTGTATTTTCTTGTGAATAATGTATTGAACTCTGGTCATAAATCTCCATAGACAATATGATTATTTGTTGGTTGAAGAAAATGTGCATGGGTATATATGTGGTTGTTATTGTAAATACCGTAATGAGTTGTGTTACAAAGCTCCAGTAAACAATATGATTGTCATGTTTTAAACAATGGTCATTATAAATACTGAAACAAGTTGGGTTATAAAGTTCCATGGGCAGTATGTTTTATTTTCTGTGGTTTGTTGATCATAGGTGTCATAGAAAACCAAGGACAATGTTCCCCCAAGGGGGAGGGGTTTGTAACAACCCTTGGTTGATTTTCCATGTAAAAAAAGTAAGGCCAAGATCATGGGACACATATTCCAAACTATACAATGGGCATATATTATAATGGGGATCACTTTTGGTTTATTTATGGCTAAGGAAATTAACAAAGGCATTAGCAAATGCAAAGAGACAATAATTGGCATTTTATTCATGAAATAAAGGAAATGGGAGAAAAGGAAGGTGGAGAGAAACAAATTTGCATGAGAGGGAAATTGAAGGACAATGAAGAAAAGAGAGGCCTCAATAATAAAAAGGATTTTGAGGATCAACTGCTAGTTTTGGTTATTCGAGCTTTTGCTGGTTAACCTTTTTGACAATTTTTGGGTGGAGCTCTCTTCTATTCTCTCATTCTCTCATACTCTTGCACACTTAGAGTATTCTTGGAGCATTCTTGGAGCACTTTGGCATACATTTGATTTGGAGAAAGAAGGAAAAGAAAAGCATGAAAGTGTAGGGGAACATTTGGCTTGGCAGGAAATAGGTTGCATGTGTGGTTTCCTTCCTGATTTCTAGATGCATGGTATAGGCATGTGATTTTCTGGTTATGTGCTATCGTTGACATGGAGATTTGGTGAATTGATAGTGGTTTTAGCCTCGCATTTCCATTTCCTGGATAGCCATGGTGTTGTGGGTTTTTTTCTACTTGTTCTTTTATTGGTACTCATAATTCCTTGTGGTTGTGGGTTGGAACAAACTCTCTAGAAACCTTGTAAGCCTAGGTTGGGACACACTATCTAGATCCCTTGGTGGGTTGATTTACTAGTCCCTAGAGTCGAGTTGGACAAATGCTCTAGAGCCCTGAAAGGCTATGGGTTGAGTTACTAGTTCCTGGAGCCTTGGAAAGCTTGGGTAGAGACCAATATGGTTGGTGATTAGTGATGTCCGACCATGGAGGTGGAATCATCGTGGTTGGGGGTTGGGGGTTTAGGTTTTTTGGCCTATGGAAGCCCTGGATTGGTTTTGTTTTGTTTATTCCATGAGATCCCACATTCATGCTTGGAATACGGTGAGGGGCTAATTGGCTGAAAGAGAGATTTGGTTCAACCCAATCTATGGTTGGGTGGTACATGGAAGTCCCTAACTTGGTTGGTCTTTTCACATGTTAATATGAGACATTTCGTTATTATTATTCATGTATATTTGTAGCGATTATATTGGTAATATTATGGATGAGTTTCCATGGTTCCTATGCTCGTTATTTATTGGTTTCTTGATGTATATTATTTATGGATCCTATCATAAATGGTTTAACTATTGATTGTTGATGAATTTATGAAATAATAAGCATTGTTGCAACTATGTGGAGAGGTCATAGGGCCTTCTTGGTGATTCTCAAATGAATCTGAGACTATTATGATCATATGTGCATTCATGACTTGTAGCTTACATGTTTACCATGTGTTTGATGAAATGTCTAGTATGTTTTGGCTAGTCTAGGTCAAGTTTTTGACTCAATTTTGAAGATTTAGATTTTTTTCCATGTTTATTATGATTTTGGAAAGCCTCAGGTAGTTATGGGAAGTGGTCTGGAGGCTGACCTGGAATTGTGGCTTAGATCGTGGGACCACACCCTCTGAACTAGGCAAGTTGGGTGACAACCACACTCAGGCAATGTTGTGCATGTGGTTGGAGGCCTTCAATTGCACCGAGGCCTTGTCATGCATGCAATTGGGAGTCTAGGTCAGTGAAAAAGAGCCTCAACTCAGGGTTTGGTCACTTAGGGTGGTTCTTTGGCCCTTGAGTGTCCTGTAACTCTGAGGGATGTTGTGATTTATCAATTTATGGTTAGTTTGTAGACCCCACTTCCTTAACTGGAGCTTGCTGGTTGGGTCATGTCATAGTAACTCTTCCTCCCATGTTTACCCTGGTAGGCTAATGAAATTGTATAAATGTGGGAGGGGTGTTACAGTTCCAATTATACTCATTGACAACACAAGTATAATCAAGATATGCCAATGAGTTAAGTTCATTAATTTGAAGTAAATGTTTAAAATTGGCTTGCCAAGATATCAAATGAGTAAATCATGAGAAATCATATTGGGTCAGCAATTACCTTTATGGTTAGTATTCAATTTTTATTATATTTAGAAATATAGGCAAATATCCTTATGCAACTATATCTACAAAATTATCTCAAAATCTATTGCTAGAAGCCTTAAAATGGTTTAACAAAACAATTTTTTAGAGAACAATTTAGCTTCTAAAGACAAATTCATAACGTATTTGAGATAACACATGGAATCCTTCACTTGATTAAGGCCGAAAGTAAAAGAGCATTGACAATCAAAGTGGACATCTATAAAGCTTATGATAAAGTAAGTTGGATTTACCTATTATTGATGCTTATTCACTTGGGATTTTGTCATCAATTTGTGGTCTAGGTGATGAGTTGCATTACATCAATGTTCTTTTCCATCTTAATCAATGGGGTTACATCCCTCTTCTTCAAACTAGGTTAGAGCCTAAGGTAGGGTTCCCCTATCCCTCTCCTTTTCCTTCTCATAGCTAAAGGTATAACTTGTCTAATAAAAGAGATTGTAGACATAAAACACCTCTTATTTTTGCATGATATTCCAATTTAATGTGAAGGTACTAGATAAATAGTTAAAAACTTCAAAATCATTTTGGATTTTTTTTAATGCTACTAATATGGGTATAAATATTGATAAATACATTATTTCCATGTGGGGCATCACAGAACAATAATAGGGCCATTTCTCCCAATTATTCCCTTACTAGGTGATTGATTTATACCAAGGATTAAAGTACTTTGGTTTCCACTTAAAACTAGTTGTATAAAAAAGGTGGTTGGCAATGGCTACTTGAAAAGGTGGAAAATAGATTAAATATTTTTGATCAATCAATGACTCTCTTGGGGGGTAGACTTGTTCTTGTTAAGATTGTATTAGATACAATCCCAATATATTGGATTTGATTGGAATTGGTTTCAAAAGGCATGTTGGAGACCACTGGGAAAATGTTCTACAAATTTATATAGCGTGGATACCTAAAACAAATAAAGGACTTGTATTGGCTCCATGGAAAAAAATAACTATTCCAAAAGTTAGTGGAGGATGGAGGATACAAAACCCTTCTCTCTTCTCCAAAGCTTTAGTTGTGAAAATGTTTTGAGCGTTTTATAGGGAAAATGGCTTTGGGTCCAAGTAATTAGTGCAAAATATAACACCCCAAATATAGTAAATATTGGTTAAAAAACCTAAAGAAACGACTACATAATGCCTGACTCGTTTGGAAAGTTGTAAATTTAGCCTTTCATTTGGTAGGTAATTGGTCGATCTGGAATGTGCACAAAGGTGATCATTAGGGGAATTTTGAGATGAAAAAAGAGCCTCAAAATAAAAAATGTACAAACAAAATAAACTTTAAAAGAAACAATTATATTCAAGACGATGATGTCATCCCCAAGGGTAAATATTTTTAGAGGGAAAATAAGACAACTGTTTTTTCAGCCCCAAGGGATAGCTCGGTTGGTCGAGTTCCTATTGCTAAGTACCTCATTTATTGTGAGGTCACGTGGTTAAATCTCCTCAATGCCCTTGGGGTTAGGCCTTTCTAGTTTGGCCGATGGGTGGATCCCATCAGGTTGTGTTATCACTCTAAAATTTCCCTAGGGTTGTCATGTTGTGCTTAAAGAAATAATAGAGGTAACCACAAACCTACTTTTGAGATCAAGATCTAGCCTTCCTAATGCTCAAAGAGGGCTCTCTCTTTTTAATTGAACTTTGTTGAATTGATTGATTTTAGGCTAGTTATTTAAGCTTGATTAGGTTTTGATTTGATTTGGTGGTGGAATCACTGATTTAGATGGATAGATAAACGTCTTTTTACCATTGGGCTATGGAGTCCAAATGTCAAGAAAACATGACTGAATCAAGTTTTAAAGATAGTGTTCACATGGCAACGTAGTTGAGTAAATTTAGATCTTTTAGGCTGGATAGTGAAGTGTTTTTTCAATTGAGGTCAAGGAGCAATTAAGGATTCCTCAAATCAGATAATGAGGGAAATGAAAGAGGTCAATCGAAACTAAGGAGCAATGAAGAATTCCCTTCTCTGGATATCAGAAGAAAGCATCAAAATGAATAATTGTTCAAGACAGAGTGTACTTAAACAAATTTTGTAGTAACATTCTAGTTATTTCATTCAAATTGGAAAACATGTATGTATGTGAAATACTTACGAGAATAACAATTTAACAAATGAAAGATACTTCACTAAAGTGGCCCAACACATGAATCCTGTAATGCAATGCCTTTATTACTCAGTCCAGTCCACTGACTTGAAAATGTTACAATAAATCCTCAAGTTTTAGATCAATATAACTATAGAAATGTTCAACAATCCACACTCTATACTTCGAATTATGAAGTATTTATACAAAAAACTATTACAAATATCCTAAACTGTTTTAGGAATTATTGAAGGAAAATAAAATATCTTCCTGCAAGAAGATAGATACACCTAAGAGACTAAAAGGCTAGCTGTCCCTTCTTTTATTGATTTTGTTGTTTGCTATTTTGATCTTTTGTTGCTTTCTCTATTTTGTTGTTGCTCTAGAATTAACTGTCTCTTACACTACCTTTTACTAATACTCTTTTATATTAACTGATTTGTTAATCTTTGTTGTTTTACCTTGGCTACCCTTTGACTTCTTTGTTTTACCTTTCATCTTCATAGTAAATCATTCAACCTTCCCAAGACTCTGCATCTTGTAATTTAATATTTACCATTCTTCTGTAGATTTCATCAGTTTCTGCGTATTTTGCAAAAGTAGACTTGTCTATGAAGAGATGTTTTACCTCATGCTGGAGGTAAAAGAGGTTCTCAAAAGTATGATAAAGCACCTTTTCTGAAGGAATCCCTTTCATGGAGGAACTGTTGGCTTGTTCCTTTGCCACTTTTTTCATTCCCTTATCATAGTCTTCGTGTGGCATTAACCTATCATTAATCACCAATGGATTAGGCATACCTTTCTACCTCAAAGCATCAAATTTCACCATAAACCTAGATACTGTTAGATCCATTTTTTGGCATTTCTCCTCAAGTTGTGTCATCAGGTTTCTCTTGGTGATTACCTTATTTACCTCTAGTATGGTCTTAGTTATGTCAACTATTCCAAGCTCCTACAATTCATACTTCTTCTTTGAGTTAAGGAACTAGATTATTCTTGAGGCTTCTTCTGGCTTATTCCCAAGTTCGGCTCTTATCCTTTGAATTACCTCACCAACCTCTTTGACCAAATCATTCTGCTCAAAGATCACATGTATAGATAGCCAAATATCATTGGCTGAGTCAATGATATTGGCCCATAAAAGTTGTTTTGCTTGGGCTAGTGGCTCTTTCAGTGTCAATTCTTTCTCTAACTTCTGTATCCTTTCATTCAATCTATTTGTCTTCTGTGCCTAATTCTCATGCATGATTTGAGCCAGTTTCTTTTCGTCCTCTAGACTTTTTATTTGTTCTTTAAGTCTGTTTATTTCATTTGTTTAGATGGACATATCGTCCATGGCTTTGATTAGTTTACTTGCTTCATCACTATGATGAGTTGCTGCTGTTGTTGAACCTATTGTTGATGTAGTTGCTGATGCAGTTGGAAGTGTTGTAGCCACTGGAGCTGTTGTGGCCAATGAAGCTGCCAAAGTAGAAGGAATTGCTGTAGTAACTGTAGGAATAGTAGTGACAGTAGCTGCTTCCATGCTAGCCTTTTTTTCCTACACTAACTTATCCATCTCATTCTCCATTTCTTTTAATTGAGCATTTAACTAAAGAATGAGGTCCATCATCTCATATTTTTGGATTTGATTCTCCAGAACTTCCTTGTTTTGTGGATATTCAGAAGGAGGCAATTTTAGCTGCTTCTTCAATGCAGCAATGTCTTCATTCTTCTTTTTTATGAGCTTTTCTGCTGCCTTGATGTCATTTGGATTATATCCAATCTCAATAACCAATTCTTCTAGTGATTTAATTTTGTTATGCTTTGCTTATGAGGATGCCTTCTCTAGTTTAAACTGTGTTGTGATATTCTCTAGAGAATTTTTAAGTTTTTGTACACTCATAGCCTTTATGGTCATTGTTGAGTATATCATTTCTCCTACTTGCTTATGACACTCAATTTTATCTATAGGATGAACATTCTTGGCCAAAACTTCAAATTCTGTCTTTTTGTAATCTGCTGATGACTTAGGCTACTGTACTGTGGGCTGCCAAAAGGTCATTTGCATTTTCCTTGTTTTAATGTCAAAAGCTGAAAGTAACCTATTCTGATTACTAGGAGTCTGTTTGAAATATTGGGCATAGGTTTCAGCTTTCAATGCTTTATTTCTCGACTTGATTTCCTTGTATTTCTCCTTTATGTCTTTTTCTTTATCCACTAGATTACTGGATGAAGAGACTTCAATACTAAGCTTCTTTTGAATAATTTGCGTATTAGAGGTTGAAGGCTAGTGAGTTTCCTCTGAAACTGCTAGAGCTATATTTTCTTTGACCACTGTATCTGTACGAATGATCTCAATTGTATCAATTGTCTCTTCTTGCTCATTTACAGGATTTAGCTTGGGCTTCTTCCTATACATAATTTCAAATCTGTCATCTGTTGTATCCCTGTTTGAGCAAGAACATTCTTCCCTAGTCCTTTTTGTATTTCTGTCCTGTAGGGCTGGAGTATGTAGAATGGAACTAGGATCCATCTATTTCTCCATAACTACTAAGGTGTTTTCCAACCACTCTGACTGGTTGGCATATTTTTCAATCTCTGGCCTGGACTCATGCATAAAAGGGCTCAATTTAAACTTGAGCCTTAGTTTTTTTATGACTCCTAAAGGATCATACTGCCATTTGAAACTATTATTGAACTTCATTTCCTGTATACATTTTTCTGCTTCTTCTCTAGCTTCCCTATTATTACAGATAAAAGGACCAAGCTGGTTTTTTATTTTAAACTGTGTTTTCTTCCTGGCTGATAGAAAATTCACATCATCTGAGTTTATGATCTGCCTGATATACATTAATGCAAATATCCTCATGGGAAGATATTTGGCCAGCTTATAGGGAGTGAGTTGGCATCCATACACCCTTATTTCAGTGTGGTTCTGGTATAAATACCAGTCTCCTATTCTACTATGTTTGGACAACTGTAAAACTTTCTTTATCTCATCACTGATCCTAGATTGATTGCTACTGCTTAGCATGTTAACCATTGGGTGAACAAATGAATCAATGAACTCCTTGTAGCTGAAAAAAGTGGAATATTTTTGGATTAAAGGAGTCCAAAAGATAATAGATCTAGGATTGCCCTCAGTGTCCAGCTTTTGGATGTTGACTAGAAACCTACCTTATTGGAAATATAGGAACATATGGAACAATACTGAAGAGTATTTGAATACTCTTTCATTTGGAAATATGATCAATAGATCATGGATTATATCTGCTAAGAACTGGGAAAAATTGAAAACTTTTGTTGGAGGCTTGCATGGGAAAAAAATAGAAAGGAAAGCTAGTATAGGCTCATCTACATGCTCATTAGTGGTATATCCTAGAATAAAAGACATCATGGTTGCAATATGTCTGGCCCTCTTAGAGAAAATTATGGCAGAGTATGGAGGACTGTCTATAGGAATATGAGCCTCTTCTAAGATGAAAGAATGAAAAATGTGAGATCTCTTGGGAAGGTCCAGCTTCAAGTATAGATAAATTAGGTTTTCAATAGAAAATGGGGTTTCATTAGGATTTGGCTAGATCTGCAACATTCCATTTATTGACTCTACAATGATTGTGAATAAAATATGCTAGTTAGGAGATACTATGGTTCTTTGACTTGGGATATAGCAGAGTTGGCATAAGCGGATGATTTCAGGGAACTGGTATACCTGTGGGAACAAGTATTTGGGTAAATTAGACTCCCATAACTGAATATCATCATTGTGGTTAAGGAATTTGTCTTTACTCCAGCAGTGGAGCTTCAGTGAATGGCTAAGGGAGGTTGTATCTTTGATCTGGAAATCTATATCAGCCAATGGGAGGTGGTCAATATCTAGGTGAGGAGTTTGTAGGGGTTTTTCATTCATAATGCTTTGGGAAGCCATAGTTTTGTTTATTTTAATGAATTAATCACTATCTAGCTTAAGTAGTAGGGTTAAGACCTCTGGAATAGTGCGAAAGGTGAATATAGTCTGCAGAAAAGGGTTTCTGGATGCACAATGGATTTCTTTAGTTTGGCAAGGCTTTTACTTAGTTCAATTGATTAACCTTTACAAATATTGTGCAGAGCTTAAGTAGAGGGCCTTTTTGGTACTTTCAAGAATACCTGGAAAACAAAGATTTGGTAATGCAGAAGGGATCTGTGGGAGCAGCGGAGGCTTTTTGAGGCTTGAATGGTTTTTATGTTGCTTAAAATCAGAGTTTGCAGCATCTTCTGGTCATAAATGGTGTTAAAATAGTTGAGCAAAGTTTATGGGGTTTAGAATTTGTTGGTAGAGGTTATTGGCAATGGAATAACAGTGAAAAGGATCGAAAGGGCGCCTTTTTGGTTTTTAACCAACAATGGTTAACCTTTGGGCACAGGACTTAGTTTGAACAGTAGGCGGTTTCATCTTACGTAAGGAGGCAATATTATGGCTTATCGCACTGCTTTTGAGTGTAGGGTGGTATTTTTTCAAAGTATGTGATATAACGTGGGGCTGCCATGTAGCAAAAAGGTGATTGGCCAAAACCGCGAATCTCGTGTACTTTTGAGGTTTTAAAGATCGAATTTGGGAGCGTGCGATATGCCATGCGAGCCGTTGGATCTGGAGGTGGGTGATCGGAGGGCTATCGCATGGAAGAATTGCAAGGGATGAGTCAGGGTGTGGGGTCAGGTTTAATTAGAATGTAACGAGATTTAATATAAGAAGTGGGTTAATAAAATGCAAGACCCAGGAAGAAATATACTAGAATTATGAGTTAAAAGGGTATCGGGGAGGGTTTTTTAATGGGGACCAATACATTATTTAAACTTACAATAAGGGGGTTTTAGTGGGTTTAAATGGAAAAGGGAAAATGATAAGGGGAGAATGATTTTTAAAGGGAAATGTCTAGGGAGAGGAGCGAAATAAAGGGAAAAAGGGTTGAAATGAAGGGTAATGGATATTTTTACAACGGGAGAAGAAGAGAGAAGGGTCCTTTGGAATCAAGAAGGGGAAAAATATTAGGGAATGAAAAGTAATGAAGGGGTAATGAAGGGAAATTAATAAACTAGATATGTAAGGGGTTTAGTGAAATGAGAGGAAATTAGTGAATGAGCTTTAGTAGTCAGGCCTAAAATTATATAGAACTTTTAGGGTAAATACCCAAAGTAATATACAACTTCTGTGAATGTCCTCTTCTTTGATAATTCCTCCTGCACATGAAACGTAGGATTAAGCATGATGAAGGTGCATTTGAGTTAGCAACCTTATGCATTCCAAAACCTCTTTTACCTACCCTTTATTTACCCTAGAATTTTCTCTTCATTCATTGTGTGCATTTGAGCTTTCTAACCCTTTATTTCTTTTTTTTTATAAGTAAACTATCTAGTTCTAGTCTTATAGCTTCCAATGGCTCAGATTAAACTGACGAGCTCATTATTATTCTCTACCTAACTACTAATCTGCCAAGATTAAACAATTTGGTTAGATCTTTATTCTCTATCTATCAACATGAAATTTAAAGCATGAATGAATCAAGATTAAACTATTTGACCATCATGGATTATGGCATTTTTGACAAGCTACACATAATCTTATTTTGCAAGGCAAAGTAAAAAGTAGTGGCACTTGAATTTGGATCACTTTCAGAATCTATTTTTTATCTCTTTTTGGTGGGGTTCATATTTTATCTTCTTTGTTGATCCTTTTCTTTTAGGACTTACCCTCTTTACATTTTTTATGTTTAATATAGAAGATTATTTTGCAGAAAGAAAAAATATGTACAATATTACAAGACTTAATCATAGTTCATTAAAAAATTATGAATCCTATTATTATAGGACCCTAACAATGGCTCCACATGGGGATGGCATTTGTTGGTGAAATGTTAAGAAATTTCAGATCATTAGCCTTTGAAACTTTGATTGTGGTTTCCTTGTAGCTGCTTCTCTGTGATCTTATTTATTCATACATATGATGTTGCACCTTTCAAAGCTTAGGGCCTTCTCTTCAGGCTTCAACCTCAAAAGACAATCATCCAATCCAATTTAAACTTTGAAATGTTATGTAAAATGAGCAAAGTAAACAAATTAACTAATGTTAATCTGGGGACAAGTAATGTTTCAACATTCTACCATTGATTGGTCCACCTGGTATATCTGTTCCATCAAATTGCTTCAAGAAAAATGCATTGTTACCTCTGTAACCATAAATGATATAAGGGCCTTGCCATAGGAAATCAAATTTACCATGTTTACCCTTTTCTTCTCTTCTAAAATCCCATTTGAGTACTTTGTCACCTATGTAAAAATCACTAGCTTTGGTTTTCCTATCAAAAGTCTTTTTGATTTTATCTTGGATCACTTGGGTTTTGACATAGACTTCTTCCCTGGTTTGCTGCAAATGTATTGTCTGATCTATCCTCCTTTGGATATCATTGGATTCTACCTACAACTCCTGTATCATTTTCATCATTGGTACTCCTAAAGGGGATGGAAAAACAACATCCATTCCATATACTAGTTGATAAGGAGATGTACCCATGGAATTTTTTGTAGTGAGTCTGTCTACCCATAAGGCATTAACCAAGTTTTTGTTACAAGTCTTCTTATTGTCTTCTAATAGTTTCTTGATGATATTAACAAGGCTTTTGTTTGAGGATTCTGCAAGCCCATTGCCTTGAGATTAATAGGTAGTGGAATGACCAAGGGTAATGTGACATCTGTTACAAAAGTCTACCATCTTTTTAGATTTGAAAGCAGTTGCATTATCAATAATGAGCTTTTGTGGGCATCCAAATATTGAAAGGATATTGTTTTCAAGGAATGGGATGATGACAGAATCAATGGCTTGTCTAGAAGGGATGGCTTCTATCCATTTAGTAAAGTAGTCAGTGGCTGTCAAAATCCATTTATGTTGGGCTGAGGAGGATGGGTGAATTTCCCCAGTGAAGTCTAGGCCCCATTGCTGAAATGTCTTTTCTGTGGAGATGGGTTTGAGGGGTAATGGTAAGATTTTTTTCTTGCCTTCAAATATTTGGCATTTGTGACAAGAGATCACACATTTTTTTACATCTGCAAAAAGGGTAGGCCAGTAAAAACCTACCCTTAAAATATTATCAGCAGTTGTTTTCCATTATAGGTGTCCTCCACAATCTCCTGCATGAAATTCTTGCATGATTTTGTCAGCTTCATCTTTTAATAAAAAATTTAACAAAATGCCACCATTATCTTTCCAAAATAAAGTATTGTTTACGATACAATATTTCATTGATTTCATTTTCAAGAATCTACCTTTAGTTCTAGATAAACCAGGAGGAGCTTGTAAATTTAGTAAAATAAATATGATATTTGTATACTAAGGTGAATAAAAAAAAGCTTCACTGATCCATGGAGTTGCCATCTCTTCTTGATCATCTAGAGCACCAATGAAATTTATATCTAAGGCCTGATAGTTCGATTCAACCATGAGTTTAACTAAACCTTGGCCTTTGATTAGTTTTGTGGGTTTTATTTCAATATCATATTCCAAAATAGTGGCAATCCATTTGTCTCTATTTCCATTAGGCCCATTCTGTGTTAGAATGTCCTTTACTACTGAATTTGAAACATATGCAATGATGTATGAGTATAAAATGTACACTTTGGAATCCTTTATGGCTTTTACTAAAGCAAGAGCTTGTTTTTCCATTATATTATGCTTTAGTGTAGCATCTCTCAAAGATTTGTTGAAAAATGCAATATGTTGCTTATAACCTAATCATTCGTTTGCAACAAGGCTGCTGAAATAGTGTGTTCTAAAGCAAAAGAAAAAAACTATAAAATCTTTTTTGAAATCAAGACTTATGAGGACATGTGTTTTAGTAAGGACTTCTTTGATTGCCTCAAAAGACTGCTTAGCCTCTAATGTCCACTTAAGTGTTGAATCTTTCTTTAACATGCTATTCAATTCTCTGATTAGTTTTGCTAAGTTAGAAATGAATCTTCTAAGAAAATTTATTTTACCTAAGAATGATTGCAATTCTTTAATGTTCCTAGAGTGACTGATGTTTAGGATTGCCTCTATTCTAGCTAGATCAATTCTAATGCCCTCTTTTGAAATTATGTGTCCTAAGTGTTTACCTTCTTTTAATCCAAAGAGTCTCTTTTTGGGATTTAAGGATATGTCAAATTTTCTACATTTAATAAAAAATCTTCTCGAATTATCTAGATGTTCATTATATGATTTGGAAAATATTGTGATATCACCTTGGTGAACGACTAAAAAGTCACGGATTTCTTTTGCAAAAGCTATGTCCATTGCTCTTTGGAATGTTGCTCTAGCATTCATCAATCCAAAAGGCATTTTCAAATACATGAAAGTACCCCAGGGAGTGGTAAATGCATTTTTTGCTTGATCCTCTGGTTGAACTGAGATTTGGTTGTATCTAGAGAATCCATCAAGTAATGAAATTCTGGATGACCCTACTGCCCTCTGGAGAATGTGGTCCATTTTAGGGAGGGGATAATTATCCTTCAATGATACTTTCTTCAAGTTTATGAAATCAACACAGAGTCTGATTTCTCTTGTTTTCTTTCTAGTGGTGACTAAATTAGAGACCCAATCTGAATATATAATAGGTGCTATGATTTGTGCCTCATACATCCTTTTTACATATTTTTCAATCAATGACATAAGAACTGGATTAATTCTCCTAAGCTTTTGTTTGAAGGGTTTCTGATCTTCTTTGATGGGTATTTTATGTTGAATAATGCTGGTGTCATAAGACTTGAGGTCTTCATAACTCTAGGCAAAGACATCTTGAAACTCTTTAAACAAACTTATGTATTTCATCTTTTCAGCTGGAGGTAATGCTTTGGATAATTTAATAAGCTTAGATTTTTCTTCTGTTCCTAGGTTGCATTCTTCTATGTCTGATCTTAAAGGCTCCATTTTTGTTTTCTAGCTACATCATTTGAATCAAACAAATCTTCTAATGGGACTAATCCCTTAGGCAAAAAGTTATTTTTAAGGTTTAAAATCTCATAATCATCATTGATTATTTCTTCTATTTTTACTTTTTTCTAATTTATCTACTTCTACTTCAGTGAATTTAGTGGGTTTATTTACATCTACAACATTTATATCTATCTCACTATCTATGATGTCATCTAATGTACAATCAATATCTATGTTACTGTTTTGGAATTCTTCCTCAACATTCATAAAATCATAGATTTGAGAAACTTGTGAAAAATCTGCCAATATTTCAAATTATTGGGTATAACAAGCCTGTGTCTTGCTTGTGCAGTGTACTGGTGATTGGGATGAAAAGGTAATCTACAAGTAATAGCAAAAGTAGCTAGACTGTGAGCTTGCATGTTCTATTTCCTAGGAATAAGAACAAAATCAATTTCAAGAAGTTCTTTAATCAGATCTAGAACAGTTTCTCTATATTGGCTAAGTCGAGGATTATTCATAGAATACTCTCCTTTAATTTGTTTTATGATTAATTCTGAGTCTCCCATGATAGAAACTCTCTTGGCTCCATGTTTTCTTACAATTTGCAATCCTAAGATTAAAGCTTCATACTCTACCATGTTATTTGTGCATTTAAAGTTTAATCTAAAGGCATGACCTTCAGAATGATTATTTTCCGTGTTATGAATCCAAACTCCTACACCTACTCCTAATCTGTTCACTGAACCATCAAAGTCTAGGTGCCACCTAGATTCTTGAAATATATTATCACTGTCAGGTTCTTTATGTTCTTGTTTTACCACTGCGTTATTGTCTTTTCCAGTGTCTGAATTACATAAAATGAAAGAGTCCATGTCAGAATGTACAAAATAACTAGGGTAGTTCTGTGGTTTATCTGTACTACTGACCATGTATTTCATTAAAGTTTCTCTATAAAGATTTTTGGGTTAATGAAATACAGAAATTGTGGCATAATACATGTCTAACTGTAGAGATCCCTGCAATTTTTCTCCCCATGAGCATGACAATAGCATTCCATACTTTGGAGGGATATCGACAACTATAATATCCATGCCAATACTCTTACCTGGGTATTGAACAAGAGTGACACACAAGTCTTTTATTAGGCCTAGGCATTTAACTTTACTAGAATCAAAAGAGAAAAGATCTTTGTATGGTCTGGTTATATCTAAATCCAATGTTTCCATGATTGCTTTAGGCATTAAATTGTGAGATGCTCCTGAATCTAACATAGCATTGTGTAAGATTTGATGATGAATAGTCAAGCTAATGTAGAATGGAGGAACATCACTCTCTTCATATTTTCCATTTACCTCAGGACCAAATATTAACTCTGGTTGGTCATCATTTAGATTAACAGAGTCTTCTCCTTCATCTATATTCAGTGTTTCAGTGATTTGGGCTTTGTAGGAATCGTTTTTGATCAATTTTGTTAAAGGAACTGATATTTTCAATTTGGAAATTTTAGTTTGGATATCAAATGGAGTCTGTGTTTTGCCTAACTAAATGATTTCCTGCTTGGAAATTGGAGCTTGTGTGGTCTTTTATTTATTATTTTCAGTTGGTAATTCAGTTTCTGTTTGGGTGTCCACTGCTTTACTATTTTCAATTTTTTGTTTTGGAATAGTTTGGGAAGCAGTTGAAATCTAAATAGCATTTGAAGCTTGAGTATCAGTTGATTTTTGGACTTCTTTTAAAGTTTTAAGAGTAGCTGATTTTTTACTATCATTTGAAGTTTTAATATCAGTATCTGTAATGTCTACAATTTTTGAACTGGCTGCAATCTTTGGAGTGAAATTTTTTTGGGTTTCTCTTGAGAGAATTTGCAGCACTTTGGTTGCAAGAGCTCCCACAATTTTTTTAGTTTGAGTTTGGACAATTTTATTAATAGGGGCTTCTGTGTTTTTCTTACTCCTATGGTTATATTGCTTATGAACTTCATTAATGGCAAATTCATAACCTTGTTTATAATCAAGGGAATCTCCATATTGTAACTATAACTATTGTAACACGCATAAGTCCTGCTCTTCGTGGGTAAGAAAAATAGTATTACCATCATTTATTCCCATTAAGTTAATCTGAGTGTCTTCGTCTTCTTCATTTTGGTGAGAAATTTCAGCATAGTTTTCTTGGAAAGGTGGTCCTTCTCTAGATTTCCCAGTATTGGGATTCTTCCTAAAGTTTGGATTTCTTATTTGAGGACCTTGTTGTTGATCATCCCATCGTGGTTTTCTTTCCATAATTTCTAATCTATCCACTAACTTTTATAAACTTTAAGCCAAAGTATCTATCTTAACATCTGAATTGCATGGTTCTTCCTTAATGGTAACTCTCCTCTCATTCCTCATTCTAGCTCTTTTATCCAACAAGTTAGCTTCTACACTAACTAAATCACTTTGCATCTATTCTAAAGTTGGAGGGTTTCTTTCTCTTAATTGGTAAGACATATCATTGTCAAAACCATTAGGAAATTTGATTGGTGCCAAGTTTGGTGGAGGTTTGATATTTGCAGGGATTGCATTATAAATACTATTAAACCTAGTACAATAGTCCTGAATAGATTCATTAGGAGCTCTTCTAATGTTTTCATATTCAGATAATATTGGTAAAGGATTTTTCTTCCTTTCCCATCTATTGATAAACAATCTATGGAAAATAGTTAAATCAACAATATGATCAGCATGTAAAGATTTAAATCGTTTCTTGATATCTCTTGAGTGTTTGTGCAAATAATCTCATCTATACATATTCTTCATCAATTTCATGTAATTCAAAGTAATAATTCATTTTGTTTACATGTTGTGGTGCAGTGTATTGACTAGAACCATCAAACTGAAAGATTTTGCTTTGGTAGCCTTGGGGCATGGCATATCCTTGAGCTGGTAAGGTGAAAGGAGCATATCTGGCAGCCATGGCTAAGATTCTAGCTTGGCTAGGAGGTAAAGTGGTAGTGCTTGAAGATGAACTTGAAGGGCTTACAGATGAGCTTGAAGTGCTGGAAAATGTAGCAGAAGTGCTAAAATATGAACTTGGAGTATTTAGAGATGGAAATAAAACTCTGGGTTGAAGAGGAAGCTTGGGGATGAATGATTCTGTGGAATGAAGTGCAGTGGAAATAATAGGTGAGATGGTACTAAATAAATATGAATTTACAGACTCTAAAGGAATGGTAGAAGGCTTAGGAGTAGCAGCAATTAGGGCAGCTAATTCCACTGACTATCGAAAATAGGCTTCATCTATGTGTCTTATCAAATTTGAGGTTAAAGCATCAAGTTTGTCAAAAGTATCTAGAACATGTTGATCTAAATCAGGATGTATAGTATTCTTCTTTGATTCAGTAAATTGAATAAAATCAAGGTCTATTACATTATCATGGACTAAAGTTTCATATTTGGTAAGAAACAATGAATGCTCAAATGACAAATCAAATTGAAAATCCTCTAAGTTTGATAACTCTTTAGGAAGTGAATTTGCTTTGATTAGCTGACTAATGCTTTCTTGAATTTCTACTTTATTGTTTTTTCTTAAGATTTTGTCTAGATTATCAACAATTATAGAAGGGTTTGGATCTGGATGTGCCCTGGTATAGTATGTTCGTTTGGAAGCCAGAATTTTTATTTTTTATTTTTTTAATGAAATATTTGACAGCCCTAAAATGGCCTTAAGGTGAAAATATGAGATTTACGATTTCCTTCAAGGTTTATTACACTGAGGAATCGTTCCCCAGTATGGTCGCCACTATGTTATAACTCTAAAATTTCCCTAGGATTGTCATGTTGTGTTTAAAGAAATAATAGAGGTAACCACAAACCTACTTTTGAGATCAGGATCTAGCCTTCCTAATACTCAGAGAGGACTCTCTCTTTTTAATTTAACTTTGTTGAATTGATTGATTTTAGGCTAGTTATTTAAGTTTGATTGGGTTTTGATTTGATTTGTTGGTGGAATCACTGATTTAGATGGATAGATAAATGTCTTTTTATCATTGGGCTATGGAGTCAAAATGTCAAGAAAACAGGACTGAATCAAGTTTTAAAGATAGTGTTCACAGGGCAAGGTAGCTGAGTAAATTCAGATCTTTTAGGCTGGATGGTGAAGCGGTTTTTTAATCAGGGTCAAGGAGCAGTTAAGGATTCCTCAAACAGGATAATGAGGGAAAGGAAAGAGGTCAACAGAAACTAGGGAGAAATGAATAATCCCTACTCTAGATATCAGAAGAAAACATCAAAATGAATAACTGTTCAAGATAGAGTGTACTTAAACAAATTCTACAGTAACATTCCAGTTATTTCATTCAAATTGGGAAACATGTATGTATGTGAAATACTTAAGAGAACAACGATTTAACAAATGAAAGATACTTCACTGAAGTGGCCCAACACATGAATCCTGTAATGCAATGCCTTTATTACTCAGTCCAGTTTGCTGACTTGAAAATGTTACAATAAATCCCTCGGTTTTATATCAAGATAACTATAGAAATGTACAATAATCCACACTCTATACTTCAAATTATGAAGTATTTATACAAAAATCTATTACAAAATATCCTAATCTGTTTTAGGAATTACTCAAGGAAAATAAAATATCTTCCTGCAAGAAGATAGAGACACCTAGGAGACTAAAAGGCTAGTTGTCCCTTCTTTTACTCATTTTGTTGTTTGTTGTTTTGATCTTTTGCTACTTTCTCTCTTTTGTTGTTGCTCTACCACTGACTGTCTCCTACACTGCCTTTTACTGATACTCTTTCATCTTAGTTGATCTGTTAGTCTCTGCTGTTTTACCTTGGCTGCACTTTGATTGCTCTATTTTACCTTTCATCTTCATAGTAAATCATTCAACTTTTCCCAAGACTCTACATCTGGTAATTTAATATTTACCATTCTTCTGTAGATTTCATCAGTTTCTATATATTTTTCAAAAGTAGGCTTCTTTATGAAGAGATGTTTTACCTCACGCTGGAGGTAAAAGAGGTTCTCAAAAGTCTGCTAAAGCACTTTTCTTGTAGGAATCCCTTTCATGGAGGAATTGTTGGCTTGTTCCTTTGCTACTTCTTTGATTCTCTTATGATAGTCTTCATGTGGCACCAACTTGTCATTAATCACCAATGGATTAGGTAGACCTTTCTGCCCCAAAGCATCAAATTTCACCATAAACTTGGATATTTCTAGCTCCATTGTTTGGCATTTCTCCTCAAGTTGTGTCATCAGGTTTCTCTTGGTGATTACCTTATTTACCTCTAGTATGGTCTCAATTCTGTTAGCTATTCCAAACTCCAGCAATTCATACTTTTTCTTTGAGTTAAGGAACTTGATTATTCTTGAGGCTTCTTCTAGCTTATTCCCAAGTTCAACTCTTATCCTTTGAATTGCCTCACCAGCCTCTTTGACCAAATCGTTCTACTCAAATATCACCTGTATATATGGCCAAATAACATTGACTGAGTCAATGACATTGGCCCATAAAAGTTGTTTTGCTTGGGCTAGTGGCTCTTTTAGTGTCAATTCTTTCTCTAACATATGTATCCTTTCATTCAATCTGTTTGTCTTATGTATCTCATTATTATGCATGATTTGAGCCAGTTTCTTTTCATCCTCTAGACTTTTTATTTGTTCTTTAAGTCTATTTATTTAATCTGTTTGGATGGACATGTCTTCCATGGCTTTGATCAGTTTACTTGCTTCATCACTAGGACAATTTGTTGTTGTTGTTGAACCTGTTGCTGATGTAGTTGGAAGTGTTGTAGCCCCTGGAGATGTTGTGGCTAATGAAGCTGTTAAAGTAGAAGGAATTGTTGTAGTAACTGTAGGAATAGCAGTGACATTAGCTGCTTCCATGTTGGCCTGCTTTTCCTGCACTAACTTATCCATCTCATTCTCCATTTCTTTTAATTGAGCATTTAACTGAAGAATGAGGTCCATCATTTCATATTTTTGGCTTTGATTATCTAGAACTTCCTTCGTCTGTGGATGTTCAGAAAGAGGCAATTTTATCTGCTTCTTCAATGTAGCAATGTCTTCATTCTTCTTTTTTATGAGCTTTTTTGCTGCCTTGATGTCATTTGGATTATATCCAATCTCTATAACCAATTCTTCTAGTGACTTAATTCTGTTATCCTTTGCTTGTGAGGATGCCTTCTCTAGTTTAAACTATGATATGATATTCTCTAGAGAATTTTGAAGTTTTTGTACACTCATAGCTTTGTTGGTCATCGTTGAGTATATCATTTCTCCTGCTTGCTTATGAAACTCAATTTTATCTATAGGATGAACATTCTTGGCCAAAACTTCAAATTCTGTCTTTTTGTAATCTGCTGATGACTTAGGCTGTTGTACTGTGGGTTGCCAAAAGGTCATTTGCATTTTCCTTGTTTTAATGTCAAAAGTTGAAAGTAACGTATTCTGATCACTAGGAGTCTGTTTGAAATATTGGGCATAGGTTTAGCTTTCAATGCTTTATTTCTCAACTTGATTTCCTTATATTTCTCCTTTATGTCTTTTTCTTTATCCACTGGTTTGCTGGATGAAGAGACTTAAATACTAAGCTTCTTTTGAATAATTCGTGTTAGAGGTTGAAGGCTGATGAGTTTCCTCTGAAACTGTTGGAGTTGTATTTTCTTTGACCACTATATCTGTACCAATGATCTCAATTGTATCAATTGTCTCTTCTTGCTCATTTACATGATTTAGCTTGGGCTTCTTCCTGTACATAATTTCAAATCTGTCATCTGTTGTATCCTTGTTTGAGCAAGAACCTTCTTCCCTAGTACTTTTTTCATTTCTATCCTGTAGGGTTGGAGTATGTAGAATGGAACTAGTATCCATCTGTTTCTCCATATCTATTAAGGTGTTTTCCTACCACTCTGACTGGTTGGCTATTTTTCAATCTCTGGCCTAGACTCATGCATAAAAGGGCTCAATTTAAACTTAGTCTTAGTTTGTTTATGACTCCTAAAGGATCATACTGCCATTTGAAACTATTACTGAACTTCATTCCTGTAAACATTTTTCTACTTCTTCTCCAGCTTCCCTATTATTTCAGATAAAAGGACCAAGCTGGTTTTTTTAATTTTAAACTGTTTTTTCTTCTTGGCTGATAGAAAATTCACATCATCTGGATCTGCATGATATACTCTAATACAAATATACTCATGGGGAGATATTTGGGTAGCTTATAGGGAGTGAGATGGCATCCATACACCCTTATTTTATTATGGTTCTGGTATAAATACCAGTCTCCTATTCTACTGTGTTTGGACAATTGTAAAAATTTCTTTATCTCATCACTGATCCTGGGTTGATTGCTACTACTTAGCATGTTAACCACTGGGTGAAAAATGAATCAATGAACTCCTTATAGCTGAAAACAATGGAATATTTTTGGATTAAGGGTGTCCAAAAGATAATAGATCTAGGATTGCCCTTAGTTTCCAGCTTTTGGATGTTGACTGGAAACCTATCTTATTGGAAATAGAGGAACATATGGAACAATACTGAAGAGTATTTGAATACTCTTTCATCTGGAAATATGATCAATTGACCATGGATTCTGTCTGCTAAGAACTGGGCAAAATTTAAAATTGTTGCTAGAGGCTTGCCTGGGCAAAAAATAGAAAGGAAAGCTAGTATAGGCTCATCTACATGCTCATTAGTGGTATATCCAAGAATATAAGACAACATGGTTACAATCTGTCTGGCCCTCTTAGAGAAAATGATGGCAAGAGTATGGAGGACTGTCTGTAAGAATATGAGCCTCTTCTAAGATGAAAGTCTGAAAAATGTGAGATCTCTTCGGAAGGTCTAACTTCAAGTATAGATAAAGTATGTTTTCAATAGAAAATGGGGTTTCATTAGGCTTTGGCTAGATCTGCAACATTTAATTTATTGACTCTACAATGATTGTGAATAAAATATGTTGGTTAGGAGAGACTATGGCTCTTTGACTTGGGATATAGCAGAGTTGGCATAAGTGGATGATTTCAGGGAACTGGTATACCTGTGGGAACAAGCATTTGGGTAAATTAGACTCCCATAACTTAATATCATCATTGTGGTTGAGGAATTTATCTTTACTCTAGCAGTGGAATTTCAATAAATGGCTAGGGGAGGTTGTGTCTTTGATCTGGAAATCTATGTCGACCAATGGGAGGTGGTCAATATCTAGGTGAGGAGTTTGCAGGGGTTTTTCATTCAAAATGCTTTGGGAAGTCATAATTTTGTTTATTTTATTGAATTAATCACTATCTGGCTTAAGGAGTAGGGTAAAGACCTATGGAATAGTGCAAAAGGTGAATACAGTTTGTAGAAAAGGGTTTTTCAATGCACAACGACTTTCTTTAGTTTGGCAAGGCTTTTAATTAGTTCAATTGATTAACCTTTTATAAATATTGTGTTAGAGCTTAAGTAGAGGGCCTTTCTGGTGCTTTCATGAATACCTAGAAAATGAAGATTTGGTAATGCAGAAGGGTTCTATGGGAGCAGTGTAGGATTTCTGAGGCTTGAATGGTCATTATGTTGCTTCAAATCAGAGTTTGCAGCATCTTCTGGTCCTAAATGGGGTTAAAACAGTTGAGCAGAGTTTCTAGGGTTTAGAATTGGTCGGCAGAGGTTCTTGGTAATGGAATAACAGTGAAAAGAATAAAAAGTGCAACACTTTGGTTTTTAACCAATAGTGGTTAACCTTTGGGCATGGGATTTAGTTTGAACAGTAGGCGGTTTCATCTTATGCGAGGAGGCAATATTATGGCTTATTGCACCGCTTTTGAGTGTAGGGTGGTATTTTTTCAAAGGACGCGATATAACGTGGGGCTGCCATGTAGCAAAAAGGAAATCAGGCAAAATTGTGAATCTTGCATGCTTTTGAGGTTTTAAAGATAAGATTTGGGAGCGCGCAATATGGGATGCAAGGCGTTGGATCAAGAGGTGGGTGATCGAAGGGCTATCACGTGGCGGAATTGCGAGGGATGAGTTGGGGTGTGGGGTCGGGTTTAATTAAAATGTAACGAGATTTAATATATGCGATGGGTTAATAAAATGCGAGACATGGGAAGAAATATACTAGGGATAGGAGTTAAAAGAGTATTAGGAAGGGTTTTTTAATGGGCCCGATACATTATGTAAACTTAGGATAAGGGGGTTTTAGTGGGTTTAAATGGAAAAGGGAAAATGATAAGGGGAGAATGATTTTTAAAGGGAAATGTCTAGGGAGAGGAGTGAAATAAAGGGAAAAAGGGTTAAAGTGAAGGGGAAGGTATATTTTTACAAGGGGAGAAGAAGAGGGAAGGGTCCTTTGGAATCAAGAAGGGGAAAAATATTAGGGAATGAAAAGTAATGAAGGGTAATGAAGGGAAATTAATAAATTAGATATGTAAGGGGTTTAGTGAAATGAGAGGAAATTATTGAATGAGTTTTAATATTCAAGCCTAAAATTATATAGAACTTTTAGGGTAAATACCCAAAGTAATATACAACTTTTGTGAATGTTCTCTTTCTTGGATTGTTCCTCCTGCATGTGAAACATAGGATTAAGCATGATGAAGGTGTATTTGAGCTAGCAACCTTATGCATACCAAAACCTCTTTTACCTACCCTTTATTTACCCTAGTATTTTCTCTTCATTCATTGGGTGCATTTGAGCTTCCTGGCCCTTTATTTCTTTTTCTTTGATAAGCAAACTATCTAATTCTAATCTTATAACTTACAATGGCTCAGATTAAATTGATGAGCTCATTATTATTCTCTACCTAACTACTGATCTGCTAATATTAAATAGTTTGGCTAGATCTTTATTCTCTATCTATCAACATGCAATTTAAAGCATGAATGAATTAAGATTAAACTATTTGACCATGATGGATTGTGGCATTTTTAGCAAGCTGCACACAATCTTATTTTGCAAGGAAAAGTAAAAAGTAGCGGCATTTGAATTTGCATCACTTTAAGAATCTATTTTTTTTATCTCTTTTTGGTGGGGTTCATATTTTATTTTCTTTTTTTTTTATCCTTTTCTTTTATTCCTTTGATTTTTCTTTTAAGACTTACTCTCTTTACATTTTTTATTTTTAATATGGGAAATTATTTTGCAGAAAGCAAAAGTATGTACAATATTACAAGACTTAATCATAATCAGTTAAAAAATTATGAATCCTATTATTATAGGACCCTAATAGGTTGATCTACCTGGATTTTCTAGTGGATGTAGTGGTCACTCAATGTTCGTGAACCACCCTTAAAAAAAAAAGACAGCTGCTTTTTTTAATCGCATTTTCAACTTATCTCCTTATAGATTTACTCAAATTTAAACTGTGGGTACCCACTCTGCATATTTTTTAGTAGACCCACACCAAAAAAAATTAAAAATACATGAAAATATGTTTTTTTTGAAACCAACACATCTTTCTTGAAAGAAACATGTTTTTTCAATTTTTTTCTATGTGGATCTACTCAAAAGTATGCAAAGTGGATACTTGTTAGATGCAAAATTTAATTTCGCATCGAATGGTTGTCTAAATTTGTTATTTGAGTTAAACCATAAGGAGATAAGTCAAAAATACAATAAATAGGTAGTTTTTTTGTTTCTTTAAAAAGTCATAGCTCTTAGTTTATTATTTTCTTAAGACACCCATTTTAGACCTCAAAAATTACCCAATGAAAGTTTAAATTAGCCTTGATACTTGGATAGGCAGTAAAGGCTTACGTAGATTACCTCCTTGATTGATCCAAATCTTAGAGGGAAACAATTTTACACTCTTACACAATTTGTGAACTAGGATAACATTGAAATTGGCAATAATAATGGCCATTTGGGAGGAGTTGGGGTTGAGAGATTTTTTTTTTGAAAAATATGAGGGCTATATAAGTATTTTAAAAGACAAAATTGCTAAAATTTGAGAAGGTGATGATTAGTTAGTTAGTTAACTTGGTCACCCAATCCCACTAGAACATATGTGCCTAAGCTAGGCTACAGAGTCCTCACTAAGGAAGGGTTGGAGGGATAATAGACTTGATTGTGGAGGATAATATAGACACTAAAGTCTTCCTCCAAAAATGAAAGTATCATGTGGTTGATCATAAATAATAAATCTCCTACATGGGAAAAAACAAGTTTAATGGTCTAGGTTGATACAACTTATGAAACAAGCTAATGAAACAATTAAACTTCTACTAAAGATGATTGAAAAGAAATGGAAAGCATGATAGGGATGGAAAATGTATAGGAAGGAGGAGAAATGTAAGAAGCCTTCATATCTTTGTATTCCAATAAGGACACAAAGAATATCAAGACCCTTCTCCTCAATATAGTTATGGGAGCATGGATAGCTAGGAATCTAAGCTTATTTGAAGGAAAGGAGACCCTCTTGCTCAAATGTGTCATTTAGCCTCTCAATACATTGAATTTTACCAACATAGGGAGGAAAAACAAGATAGATGTGAAACCATACAAGTGGTAATAAACGATGGTTTTCCCTAGGAATAGTTTGATGGAGCTTCATAAGAAATTCTCTTAAAGTGGATATACGAGGAGTTTTATAGCTCTCTTCCTCTCACTATATATCCTTCAAAGTAAATATTAGTTAGAAAACTAATAACATGTGTGAATTGATAACACTTAAATGATTTTTTTAACTAACAAAAACACACACGGTTCAACTAATTCAAATTTTTGGTGACACTCTTACTCTCTTGGTCATCAAATAAACTAAGAAAAAAGACTCAAATTAAAAATTTCAGGTTATAATCCCTTTATCCTATCATAAAAATATCATAAAATACAATTGTAAATCCTAATTTTCTTACTGCCATATCATAAAATACAATTGTAAATCCTAATTTTCTTACCTGCCATTTTATCTCACATATACAACTATAAAAACATCATATTATAATTTTCTTACATATCTTTTTCTCACATATACAATGATACAAGTATCATATCAAATGGCCCCTTAAAAACTAAACTAAGATAAGAACCAGGTTCCTAAATCATTTCCAACTTGATTCCTAAATCACTTCCATGCTCAGAGATGATCACTCTGTAGATTTTAAACATGCATCATAGATTATATTTATTTTTAATAAAGATAAAACATAGCTTAATATTTTTAATGAAGTGAATGTTTATGTAATATTTTGATAAAATAAACATCCTTTGATACATGCAATTGTTAATATAACATACCTTAAAAAAGAGAAATACGAAAAGTATTTAGTTTTAAATAGTTATTAAATACTTTTTAAATGTTAAAAAACACATAGTTATGTAATTTGTTTAATACAAATAATTATTTTTATTTCTCTATATATAAACATATACATAGGATTTAGGTTAATTTAAAATCTTTTAAAAATTAAGAGGTGTGTTTATGCTTTCGTTGTTTATTTAACACTTAATTTAGTCTCAAATAAATAATTTTGAGTTTATAAACATTTATATTATGATTTTTTTTAATGAAGAAAAAAATATTTGAATGTAATTTAAAAATATTTATTATGTTTAGAAGCAGGAATTAAATTTTATAAGTATTTACTTATGGTTTCTTTACTTAACCGTTAAATATTGGTCATTTAAAAATATGGACGTCATTGATGACGGTTACCAAAATTTTCAAACCATCAATTTGATGAGTGCCTCATAATTATTTTTAAAACAAAAATGAGTATTTTTGTCATTAAATTTGCGCCCAGTTGCAACAAATACACGAGAGATTACATTTTATTTTTCAATTCTGACCCATGTTTAGATTGATAAAAAACCCCAACACAAAACCTATTACACGGAGGTGTCGTATTTCAAAAACTTGCAGAACTACAACAAGACCAAAAGACATTAGGAGGCACCTATAACTAGCGATCATTTGCATGTACATTAATCATTTTCAGATGTAAGCCTATTGAGATTGATGTCTCTCTTGCTTGTATGCTCTTGAAGCCAATCTTGACCTGTATTGATGTACTTGCTGAGATTGAGGACCATTATTAATTCCCTAAGTGCATCCACTTTGTCTTCGAGATGTGATATCTGATGTTGGAGGACCATGATTTTGTCAGTATGTTCAGTTTGAGAGTGATATAATTCGAAAAACTTAACCTGTAGACCATAATATGCCCTTTGCAGGGCTTCGTGTGCATATAGACAATGTGAAAAGGGACTTGTTTCCGAAGAGGAGTCAGAGTCGGAGTCAACATTCATAGTGGTACATGGGAGCAAATCGCTAGAGCCAACAAAATATAAAGACGAAACAAACCTTTTCAAGAGAATGACACAAAGGAAACCCATCAAATTTGTAAGAGAAAACAAGAGATTAAGGGTGAAGTTCCAATTGGTGGTATCTTAGACAGAGAAGACACCTCCCTAGACTACATTGATTTCCAAATTTCCCAAATCCCCCAAATCCAAGATAATTTGTTGAAATCCTATAAACTTAGAATGAACAGACACCCACTAAGCCAAAATATTCATAAAACCACTGAAGGGAGAAGACCTTAAAGAATAGGTGGACAAGCACCTAGCCGAGCCCTAGACCAGTCTAAAAATCCCAAATTAGGACTTAAAGCAACGAAATATGAGCCTACATCAAAGGGGTTTCCTTTTGAAACATTTATATTGTTAATGACCAAATTAGAAACATGGAACCCAAAAATATCTTCATGCAATTGAGCTCGAGGCCATGTGTAACTAACTAGGATAAAGGGCTAGGCATTGCCAAATATTATTGAGAACCTGAGATAAATTTGTGCCAATTTTCCCATGAATAGGAGTGACGAGCCCACGAGTGAGCAAACCAATGGATAAGCGACTAGAATCTAAGACATAGGAGCTCTTCGCAGAGTTTCCTGAAAGATGTGCACCTAGATGCCACAATGAAGTTTGGAGGCAGAACTGTAACAAAATTTTCAACTCTTAGAGGTGTCAAAATGAACCAAGTAACTAATTCATTCATGGATGATGATGGATTCATAAGAGCATCTGATTTATTATGAATTATCCTACTCAACCACATGTTTCCCATCATTTTGCCCTTAAATTCCTCAATGCAATTTCCATTGAAAACCATCATTATCCTAAGCAGAGGTCATTTCCAAGATCCGGGTAGACGGTTATCATAATAACAGGCACATGAACAAGAGATATTAACATATGCATGGTGGCAAGCATAATTTGCTGCCACGTCAAGGGGGATCCAAACATGCCTCCTAAATAATGCACATGCGGGGAGTCTGATAAAGATATCGCGATGGGAGATAAGCATGGGAAATAGATGACGAGGGAGGATAGGAGGATAGGGGGCATGGGGTATAAGTAGAGGGAGAAAAGGGAACAAGGGCGTAGTAATTTTCCTAAAACATATTTCCAAAAAAAGGGGAGATCAAGATAGCGATCAATTACCAAAAGACATCTAACCTTAGGGGATGGGACAAAAACAACTAGGGTCATTTATTTAAATCTTGGTCTCTTCCAAGGAACAAGCTCTATTTGCTTGTAAATCAACCTCAACATTATGAATTCTAAAAATTGTTGAAGAATGTAACTAGTATTAGTATTCATAATTGTATTTGAGTCATGGTGTAATGCATTTATCAAAAGAAAGAAAAAATATTGTACAAGTTTTTTTGTTGTTGTTGTTGTTTTTTTCTTTTTCTTTATGAGCATGGGTTTCATGCTCTATGTATTTTGTTTCTAGGTCAAGCCTCCATTGTAGGCTTCTAGGGTTTATATCATAAGTCATTGTCCATGTCAACATGTAAAAGACCGTTGATGGCCTTTTTATGTCAAAGAAGAAGATTTGTTTTTTTGTGTGTCAAAATGGAAAATCAGGCTCCTCCACCAAGTCAACTCCATCTCCTACAAATTTCCTCTTTTATTAACATGCCAACCTCATTGAATAAATTCATGCAACACGAAGACTATATATAGGCTAGAACTTCAACCTATTGGTGAATCAATCTCACATTCGATCTACAACTTTAAAATAGACAAGGAGAGCGAAAAGATAAATATGGAAGGTCTATTGATTGAAGGAAGGTCCATCTAAAGAAGAATGGAGATCGAAATACATTCTACATTAGTCCACATGTGCAAAGTTCCTGAAGTATATTAGCTAAGGTACAAACCAAGAATTTCAGAAGCTAAGGGAAAGATTCGAGACCCTTGTTTACATGATTTGAAGCACTTGCTTGAAGTTGACTTTGAAGAATCTTGTATAGAAGGTTGAGTTGGTGGATGGAGGTAGGTTTGGTATTGGTCTAGAAATCTTGGTTGTCTCATTTTAATTGATTCCTGAAGAAGGAGAATTTTGTTGGGCTTCCCCTAAGAGAGGGATTTTTCCCTAACCGATTGCCTACATCTTGTATCCATTTGTCTTTGATGATATTTATATTTTTGGTAGTTGTTTGATGATAAAGAACATAATAATATCAAAGAGAAGAATAATTTAATCAATCAAATAAAATAATGTCACAAGCAAATATCAATTTAAAAGAAATCACCCTAATAAGTTGCCTTAAGAATTTCTCAACAAGATTGTGATAAAGATATTTGCAATGGAAGGATTCTACTAGTCCTTTAATTATTTGAAGCAACTAAGCAAGGGAGTTATCATTTGGGTTGCCTTGCTTAATGAGATGATGAATTGTGATTAGCAATTTTCCTTTAGCAATGTGTAGAACTTGAAGAAGGCCATACATTTCTGGTTGATACAGGCCCCATGCAAACTTGGTTTCAATAATTACATCAAGATTAAGTAAGATCCCTCCCCTTCCTACCACCCTTGAGTGCCTCATAAATGTACCTATATATATATATATATTTCTGGTTGATTATTTGTTTTTCTTCACAGACCCCATGCAAACTTGGTTACAATAATTACATCAAGATTAAGTAAGATCCCTCCCCCTCCTACCACCCTTGAGTGCCTCATAAATGTAGAGAGAGAGAGAGAGAGAGAGAGAGAGATGCAATTTCAAATAAACTATAGAAAACAAAATAAGCTACTGTTTCTTTTGGTTGAGACTCTGTGATACGTATCACACTATGCAACACCTACAAATTAATACTTTAAGATGATAGTTCAAGAAAAGCATAGACTCATCCATAGTGATCTTTGAGCTTATCAGGAAAAACTCATCTCCATCTTCACTCACACCATATGATCTTACATTGTACACACTAACACATAAAGAATGAACATTAAATCCTAAAGATTTAAGTTTGAGACTCACATAACATGTCCACACCCATGGGCCATTGGTATTCTATATAAAACATTAACTGACTTTTCTTGTTTATGTAGGTGAAACAATTGTTTTTTGTTTGATTTTGAGAGTTTTTATGTAATTTATTTAGATTGCCTACATCTTGTATCCATTTGTCTTTGATGATATTTATATTTTTGGTAGTTGTTTGATGATAAAGAACATAATAATATCAAAGAGAAGAATAATTTAATCAATCAAATAAAAGAATGTCACAAGCAAATATCAATTTAAAAGAAATCACCCTAATAAGTTGCCTTAAGAATTTCTCAACAAGAATGTGATAAAGATCTTTGCAATGGAAGGATTCTACTAGCCTTTAATTATTTGAAGCAACTGAGCAAGGGAGTTATCCTTTGGGCTGCCTTGCTTAATGAGATGATGAATTGTGATTAGCAATTTTCCTTTAGCAATGTGACGAACTTGAAGGAGGCCATACATTTCTGGTTAATTATTTGATTTTCTTCACAGGCCTCATGCAAACTTGGTTTCAATAATTCCATCGAGATTAAGTAAGATCCCTCCCCTTCCTACCACCCTTGAGTGCCTCATAAATGTACCTTTATATATATATATATATGCAATTTCAAATAAACTATAGAAAACAAAATAAGTTACTGATTCTTTTGGTTGAGACTCTGTGATACATATCACATTATGCAACACCTACAACATTAAGACTTTAAGACGATAGTTCGAGAAAAGCATAGACTCATCCATAGTGATTTTTGGACTTATTAGAAAAAACTCATCTCCATCTTCACTCACACCATATGATATTACATTGTACACACTTACACATAAATCATGAACATTGAATCCTAAATATTGAAGGTTAGGATTCACATAATAGTTCCACACCCATGGGCCACTTGTATTCTATATAAGACATTAACCGACTTTTCTTGTTTATGTAGCTGAAACAATTGGCTTTTGTTTGATTTTGAGAGTTTTTATGTAATTTATTTAGATTGCCTACATCTTGTATCCATTTGTCTTTGATGATATTTATATTTTTGGTAGTTGTTTGATGATAAAGAACATAATAATATCAAAGAGAAGAATAATTTAATCAAACTAATAAAATAATGTCGCAAGAAAATATCAATTTAAAAGAAATCACCCTAATAAGTTGCCTTTAGAATTTCTCAACAAGAATGTGATAAACATCTTTGCAATGGAAGGATTCCACTAGTCCTTTAATTATTTGAAGCATCTGAGCAATGTAGTTATCCTTTGGGTTGCCTTGCTTAATGAGATGATGAATTTTGATTAGCAATTTTCCTTCAACAATGTGTAGAACTTGAAGCAGGCCATACATTTCTGGTTGATTATTTGATTTTCTTCACAGGCCCCATGCAAACTTGGTTTCAATAATTACAATCGAGATTAAGTAAATCCCTCCCCCTCCTACCACCCTTGAGTGCCTCATAAATGTACTATGTAATATATATATATATGATAAAGATGATATATGAAATTTCAAATAAACTATAGAAAACAAAATAAGCTAATGATTCTTTTGGTTGAGACTCCGTGATACGTATCACACTATTGAACACCTACAACATTAAGACTTTAAGATGATAGTTCAAGAAAAGCATAGACTTATCCATAGTCATCTTTGGACTTATTAGAAAAAACTCAACTCCATCTTCACTCACACCATATGATCTTACATTGTACTTACTTACACATAAAGCATGAACATTGAATCCTAAAGATTTAAGGTTGAGACTAACATAACAGGTCCACACCCCTCGGCCATTGGTATTCTATATAAAACATTAACCAAATTTTCTTATTTATGTAAGCGAAACAATTGTTTTTTGTTTGATTTTGAGAGCTTTATGTAATTTATTTAGTGTTGGCGCATTTTGGTGATAGATATCGGTTTTTATAAAATTGGTCTATTTATTAGTTTGATTATAAAACAAATATATTTTGTGGTTGGATCTAGAAATCTCAAATGTGTGGTTTCGAAGGCTATGATGCTTTTGATACATTCACACTTATATCTGAACACAATTGGATTGGTACCTTTTAGGTGTTACCTAGTGCGAAGATTATGAATTTCTTCAAAATCCATCCCTGCATAATATTATTGCTTGAAAAGTAAAAATTCCCTAATTTCTTATTTAAAAATGGCTTCAAAACTTGTATTATTATTAATAAGGTCCTCCTTAAGTCTAACTCATGAAATTGAAAGCTAAGATTGATTCTTCCTCTTCAAAATACATTACAGTTAATGGGTTTGAGCAAGCTAGTTCAAAACTTTCCAGGAATGGTTTAGCATAATTTGTAAATCCTTTGAAATTACATGAATAATGACTATACATAATTTTACGAAATCATGGGCTGGTTTGGTATTAAGATGTGAATGTGGTTGAATATGTTTGATCTTTTAAAAATAATATGAAACATATACATCTACAATATTACTTGGTTGAAGCTTAGTTTATGGTCAAAGCCGAAATTTAAAAATTACTCACACAAAATACAAAACTTATATTAACAAAAAATTCTTATGTTCACAACAAAAAAATAATAACAACACATAATACATGATATTTAAATGATGAGTAAAAATAAAAGTCAAACATCTTGTGAAAAGTGTTTTTAAAAAGAAAACCGTCATAAAAAATTAACTTGACGAGTAAGAGTGTCCATCAAATGTGTACCCTACTTAGAAATGTGCTACAACCTAATTCAAAAAACATATTATCATGAAAGAAGAAAGAAATAAAATTAGTTTAACGTCCACAAGGCTAAGGATAGCCTATGGGACATATTGCTTCTTCATCGACTTGATGTATTTGACCTTTTTTCTGTGAAGCCTCACAATAAATGCTCCCAACTTCTTGACAATCCCTTGCTAATAGATTATTCCAAGAGCTAGTTGCAAGCATATCTGCATAACTTTCCTTGTTATCTTTGAAGGCATCACATTCTAAAATGAAATGCTTTTGTGTTTCCACTTTTCCAGAAGAACAAAAAATGCATACTCTTTCCTCCCACACTTCTTTTGGCCTTTTCCAGTACCCTGTTTCATAGTAGAGTTGATAAGAATTAGTCCTTAACTGAGTAATAAGAATTTTAGCTCTCCAAGAGATATTGGGCTCTATGTATGCTTTTGGTTGATGACTATGAGTGGGATTAAACCCTCCAATATAGTACTTTTTCTTTCTTCCTAGCTCCTTATCCCAAGTACACTTGTGGAACTTATCCATAACAAAATCTTTTATCTCATTGTTGTTTATCGGACATATATTCAAGCAAATACCCCATTTACTAAACCATTTATTATTTTGGTGCATCCAAGTCTTTTTTCTATTGCAAAATATGTCATTAAAGACAACCTTAGGCAATTTGCCCACTTCCATTTGCTCAATTTTTTTTAAATGCCTTATGACTCGCACCATAACAATTGCTTCAATAGGAGCAACCCATGTTTCATTTAACAAGATATGATAAGGAACTGCACTTTTAATCTTGAATTTGTTTGTCATCAAACGCTTCTGAATTTTCTCAATTTGTTTCCACTACGTGTCGAATGTATTGTTGGCCCATAGTTCACAACCATAGAGAATCACCAGAATCACTAGAAGCCCAAAAAGAGTTTGAGTGGTTTTCCAGTCCCATAACTCTGCCTCTCTACACCTATTTTGAAGAGCATAAAATGCTTTCCAACCCCCCAAAGTTCTTTTCTTTGTAGAACCATCCCAACTTAGATTTTTGTTGAAGTCGATTCCGAGATATTTGTAATTCATGATTTCTTCGAGAATGTTATCTTCAAAGTAGAACTTATGTTGGTTATGTAACATTAGATAATATTATATTAAAACATAATAATATTAAAATCGATTCGATGTAAAAAACAAAAAGAAAAGATAAAATAAGATGAAATGATTCAATTACATGCCATTATTTAATTGAATTCCTTAAATCAAATATTTTAATTTTGAAGCCATCAAAAGTTTCTTATATTGTGAGAATTCTAGTGAGGTGAGAAGATTTATGGGCATAGGTTTGGTATTCTATGGGCGAAGCCATCAAAAGTTTCTTATATTGTGAGAATTCTAGTGAGGTGAGAAGATTTATGGGCATAGGTTTGGTATTCTATGGGCATAGGTTTGGTAGAGAATACAGTGGGAAGGTTTTTTCTATGGAATTCTACACACCGACTAAGGGATATTAGCCGGATAAAAGCAAAAACTAGTAATCACTAAATAGAACAAGGCCACACTCAAGGAACTTATTATAAATAAAGTATATAATATTTTATTATAAATAAATGCAGTTCAAATATAAAAATACTTCATTCAAAATACTTATTTAATATAAAAAAGAGTTTTGCTTCGAATTCAAATTTGAGTGAGAATCAGAAGTTTGATAAATCGATGTGAATTTTTTGAATAAAATTTAAAATTAAATTATATATAATATATATATATATATATATATAAAAATAATATTAAAATATAATAAAAATTAAAAAACATATTTATATAATTAAACAAATATTTCAAAATCAAAAGCACATCATTGAAAATTAATTAAACCACCAATATTTCATCTCTTCGCATTTTAACTTTTATTAATCTTGGGTTCTAAAATATTATACATTTAAGCTATACTTAAAACAAGATCGGTTGTTGAGCAACGAGTAATCTGCATCCCTCGGTATTACTGCGATCCGATGGTATACCTGCCAACCATTATCATATAGTTTAGGTTTTAGTTTATCTATTTATTTATTCCATGAATGGGCCAAACAATAGTTGGAGCCTTTAGTATTTATTGAATTAATCTTTTAAATTACAAGTTTAATAACAATTAATTTATTATAGGAAATTTTAAACCGTTCATATTTAATAATTTTTCAAATTATAAAGATTAATGAAATATAAATATGTATAATGTTAAAAAATATGTAGCATTATAAAGAATACGTGGTATATGGTAGTTACTCCCTGTTGCTTAATTTAAATATAATTAAAAGAAATAGAAAAAATTATACACATTATCACTATTTTTAATATAGGAGATAACATGTGCATCATCATCATGTGCATGTTGACAAAATTTGATTATCTAAAATACTATGTGAGTAGTTTTTAAGGGCGTGAACTTTCACTCATGCCAAATGCTTTTGGGTTTTGGGTTATTCACATGTTTTCTCACATATGAAGAAGACAATCTAATAACCAGTGAAAAATAGTTTTAGATCATAAATTTATGGTAGTGGATAAATTCATATTTCAACAAATAATGCATAATTACAATTTAACAAATACTTCAATTTACCAATCAGTAAAACCTAAATTGACCACATTATAAACCTTAACACTAACTTGAATTCAATTCTTTTACTTTAATTTAGTTATATTTGAACTAAGATGCAAAGACAAAGACTAGCTATTACGTTATCTTCATGGAAAATGCTAACATCACGTTAATTCAATATATTGCATATACTTTAACATAAAAACGTAAATAATACTTTAATGTAACAATGTTCTTTATAAATAATATAAAATAACATTATCCTTCATAAATGATATAAATTATATAATTAAACAAACAAAATTATATTGTTAACCCAAAAAATCATTAATATAATTTATGCGAAAGACTTTCTATAAAAGAAATAATAATGGTATTTTATCTATATCTATATATGACTAACCTTTAGTGACTATTTAAATTTACTAATTTGAATATCAACCATGGTTTTAAATTTCTCTGAACTAAAGCTAAAACATTTAGCAAAGAAATTGTATGTTACCGTAACTTGCAAATGAATTATCCGTAACTTGCAAACTTGCAAATTTATTGATCGTATGGCTCAACAATTCCATAGTGTTCAACTTTGGCTCGGCGTACGAGGCATTTGGCAATAAAATCAACGAACCAACATCCAATTAGCTGATAGATAAATATAAATAAATTATTTTTAAAAATTCATAAAGTTATACAACAAATCCAATAGCTGACAGATAAATATAATAAAATATATTAAAAATATAAAAATAATTTCATAAAGTTATACATTCATTGTAAAATTCAAAATTATTTAATATGTCCGGTCAACTTAAAACCGAATGCATAATCCTTTGCCTGGTATAATTATAACATCTTTCTAAGATTATAATTATAACATCTTTCTAAGATTTTTTTATAATTTGAGATAAATAGAAACAAATATGAATATTCCAATAAACTCTTATAAGAACTTCACATAAGTGGTCATTAATTAAGTATTTTTTAACATTGAATGAATTGTTGAATTAAATTAGAAAACTCACTTGGAACACTTATAAGGTTCAGTCAATTTTCTTATAGTTATATTGTGTGTTGGTGTTTTCTCTATTCTTAAGTGAACAATTAAAAAAAACATGGCATGTCCATGGTCTTATCTAGATTATTATGAAGCTATAGAGAAGACATGTTCTTAACATTTTTGGGAAGCTAAATGCATGAGCTGGTTGGTGTAATACAAATATCTGGGGCAGCTCAGAGTAGCTAGAAGCTAAATGCATGAGTTGGTTGGTGAAATACAAATATTTGGGGTAGCTCATAGTAGTTGGAATTCATGCTAGTATTGTTATTTATAATTCATTTTAACTACAATCTCAAATAATTTCTAAGGAAGATGATCGACCATTTGCATAATTCACATAATCTCGTGTGGTGTATATTGCAAATTGCTCACACTCTCCTCATTGAGACAATGGAATTTTGTCTGGCATGAATGTGATGGATTTCACTAGAAATCCACATAGAGTAGATTCAAACAAATATTTATTAATACTAATACCATGGAAACAAACACAAGGAGACATAAAAAGACTACTGATGTGCACGTGTCATATCCGTTAAATATTTTATTTAGTATATTTTAGCACTTGTTTGTTGGTGGACATGTGAAAGACATGTAGATAATCCATAGAAAGCAACACATTTTTTCTAGGGATAAAGCCAGATTTTGGATCCCTGTTGGTAACCTAGTAGAAAAATGGGAGTCAAATTGGTTGCGCAGGCTCAGGAGGAAGCTGAAGTACCAACGAGAAGAAAGAAAGAATGAGAAGATATGTATACAAGATGCCACAATGGAGGAAATCTTCTAGCCTCTTGTAGAAGAAAGAAAATGTTCATGATATTTAGAATTCCTAGCTAAACTTTGAGACCAATGTGGATTTGATGACAAGGACAAACAACAACAGATTCAAGAATACCCAAGCTCAAATGACAAGTGCATGATGTAGGAGACAATGACCAAACATGGGACTATTAAGGAAATGTCTGGAATTTCAAAGGAAAATGTTTTAACGAATAAAAATAAAATATCCTTTTTTCCTTTTGAATCTAACTTTGTAAGTGTATGTCATTTCATTGTAATATTCTAGGTTTCCAGAAACTAAAAGAGAAACATTAAAAAATTGCAAAAATGATATGTAGAAACAACATCCGCTAAAATATTCAAAATCCTATGTAACAATAAGAACCACTTTAGCACTTATATGACCCCCTGACACCTCATGGGTGGTAAACTCGCTCAATTTACCCATATCTTTCTTCTTTAATTTATTACACAAGACACCATGACATTCTAGTCTTAGTAGTGGAAGAAGAATTTTTTGAGAAAATTCCTCTCTAATTTGCATATCTTGGCTGGATGGGACCAACGATCACACAAAGTGGAATTGTCCTCAATTGTAGCTAGGCTGCCCTCTTCATAGAAACATTGCATTCTATAGGTCATCCCTCTCAATTGATATGTTGGTTTCTCTATTCCATAAGTCCTGTACTATTCCAATTTCCATGCTCTTCATTTCCTTTCTCATATATCTTTTGCTTTCTTTCTCATAACTCCTCTACTATGCCAATTTCCATGCTCTTCATTTCCTTTCTCATATATCTTTTGATTTCTTTCTCATAACTCTTGTATTGTGCCAATTTCCATTCTCTCTCATAACTCTTGTACTATGCCAATTTACATGCTTATACTCTTGCTCAAAGCTTGCTTTCCAAACCAAATCCATAATTTTGTTCGTCCTGCATGAATCTGGTGAATCTGTAAGTTCTCGACTGCATAGGAAAGCAATAATGAATAACATGACACAGATCAACAAGAAGAATTTACTATGCATGGGTGGTGGCAAAAAATATACAAGAGGAGGCCTAGGGTAAAACCTCAAAAAATACTCGACTACCATAACTTTCGAAAGAAGGGGTAGAGATATCATATTGACTATGTATAAACTACAAAATCTTATAAGAGACCAAGCCAGTAAATAGATAAGTAAGGGAACTTTGGTTATGCTCTCATCTATATTTATGGCAGAATCTACTTCCTCTTCTTCTTGGAATCCTAGGATCCTTTGGCGAGTGCTTAGCCACCTCGAATTTCGCATGGTTTGGCATGTTCATTTGCATATGTGAACATGCGATTAAAGGAGGACAAAGACCATGGTCCGGGCAAAATGGTTTCTTAGCTTCACAAAAAATTTCTTAAAAATATAGTTACAAAGTTAGAGGGTTACGCATATTTGTTGAAGCCCCAAAAACAGTGAGATGGACACGTGCGTTGCATGCAAAGGTAGTGCATTTTTAGTAAGTAATTCTTTTTTTTATATATATTATCATTATTTATTTTGTATTGTTTATTTTATATATGATGAATTTGCATGGGGGTGCATGCGCCCATTTTTCATGATAAATGTTTATGTTTTGCTTGCTCTAATTCCTTAGCACCACAAAAGAAATAACTATTTGTCTACTAGCTTCGAGATAAGAGAAAATCCATTGCAAAATTGCCAAAAAATCCTAATTTAACTTCTCATATAGACAGAGGTGCATTGTGAGGTATTGGTTATATCTATACTAATTGATCAAAGATTCATTCAAATTAAACAAAAAGGCATGAAATGTTCGTCTGGCTTGCTTTACTATCAAATAAAATAGAAAGTAAAATAAAAAATTGAAATATATCCAAGGCATATCACAAGCAAAGAAAATATCGACTTGATGCATTAAAATTGCTTTCTGAGATGAAGAAGGGGGATTTTTGTTTTTCCAGGTTCGTAATGTTGATGGATGGGAAACGATTTGCTGGAGGCGAGTGCACCTCAATTTCTTCGTAAGTGTCTACTCTTTTTCCTAAGAAAGCTGATAAGAATACTTCTTGCCATATAGTGAAGAAATACCATATAGTCAAGAAAGGATCTGCTCACCCTTGTCATTTATCCTATTCATCTTGTTTTGGGCTATCTAGGCTAAGGGTTTCTCCTATTCACAGAAATAGTTAACAACCACGAAAAACCAACTTCTTGAGTTAAGATTTGGTGGATTGGGTATTATGTCAAGCTCTTAACATGCAACTTGAGCAAAGTTAGATTTATATTGGTATTTCAGAATTGTCTATTTTTTTCTTCGCTTTTTTTGCAGTTAAGTAGCTACTTCCTTGTTTGTATGAAAGATGATAACATTGAGGGGATATATGATACATTAAAGGAATGTGATGTAATAAGAAAATCAGTTGGAGGATTTGGTATTTCAGTGTTTCATTGCATAACATTTGTGTAATCAGTATTTATATCCGAGGAACAAATGTTACATGGAATGGTATTGTGCCAATCTTGAGTGTATTCAATGATACTACTCATTATGTTATTAAGGTGGAGACAAGAGGAAGGGTGAGTGCTCATTACACAACTTGTTTTGGTATTCAAAAACTAATTTCAGAAAGAGTAATGGGGTTATTTTTCCTTATGAAAAAACTAATTTATGTTAACATATGAAAGAAAGAGTAATGAGGCTATTTTATGTTATGTGGGTGCATTTTCCATTTACTAAGAGCCATGGCATGCAAAAGTTTTTAAGTTTCTAGAGCTGAGAAAGAACCTTCCTCTTGGAGTTGAGAAAGAACCATGGGAAGGTATAACAAATTAGTTTTGCCTACTTTTTACATATATTGGCAAGCAATCATTTATGGCCATGTACTTATAGGAAGAGAACATAACACATGTTTTGTTCTTTGCACTAGGGTCTAGGAGAATTCTATGTGGACATTATTTTCTTCCAATCAAACTTTTGGGCTTGTTGATGGTGGGGTGAAGAATTTGAAAATATTTGCATGAAATATGAGCAAGAGGTGTGCATTGTTTTGTTTATTTATTGTATCTTTTAATAGTTGAAAATTGAGCAATTGATTATAACAAAAAAAAATTAAAAATTAGGGTGAGGCAAAAAAACGGTTGTACAAGCACATAAGCTTTGGGTTTCTATTTTGGAAGCTCATATAGAAATAAGAAATCCATACGTGCTTTTCAAAGTACATAACTATGATCTGTAATTTTGTAATTTGATGAATGTTGTAGTTTGAATAATGTTGGATTAAATGTCTGTTTAATGCAATTTAAAATGAATGCCTTAGCAAAATTAATTGAATAGGCTATTGCTACTTTTACTAGCTATGCATGATACTTGTAACAAATATCTGAAAACTATCAAATCTTCTAACGTGTACATAGAGATTATTGAATGTACAAGTCCAACATAAATAAGAATTTGTAATTTGATATTCTTCGCCCTGTTGTCTGCTAGAACTTCCTGCCATAAGAGGGGAACGACAGAGTGCGCAGAGTGCTGCTAATGTAGTGCCTGATGACAGTGTTGATGATGCAATGTACTGTGGTTGTGATCTCCACCATTGAACAATGGGATTTTGGAATCAAAGAGCTCCAGGGACAAATTAATCAAATAAGTGAGAAGTGTTGGGTGAAGTGGTGGATTAATGAAGTAATGCATTAGAACCATTGTTAGAGATAAATTAATCCGCTCAGCGAAAGAACCAACACATTTTCTATACTCTTGACAGATCAAAAGTAAAGATCACGGTGTACGTGACAAGTGATCACTCACATGATAGGTGACAACTCAAGAGCCAACCAAAAAAGTGTACATAACAACTAAAGAGCCAACCAAAAGAGTGTACATAACAGGTGACAATTGAAAAGCCAAAAGCAAAGCAAAGTAGAGAAGAGATATACTATGGGTAAATGTATTCATTAATGTTAAATCTCTATGAGTTAAATGTTTATGAATTAATGCTAGTCAGATATAACATTAATTCACTTGAAATAAATTCAAGGTTGCTTTTCCAAGTTTATATTACCTTGATATGAGACCAAATAAAATCTCCAAATAGGTAATTGGATAGAAAAACAATATCTACATTGTATCAACATTCGCCTCCATGTCTAATTAATATAAATTAATGTGAATTAAAAAAACAATACCTATAACCTTGAAAAGCCTCGAGAAAAAACAAGACTAATAAGAAATAACATTATCTAAGATTTTAAAGCAAAACCACTATTTTCACCTATTCATAAAGTTTTAAAATTTCAAAGTGCATTCAAAAGGTTATCCAAACATCTTTAACAAATTAATTCTCATATAAGAAAAAGGTAAAATTCTCCTCTCCATTTTTTGAACCTTTCATAGGATCCAACCTCCAATTTGATATATATCTTGCATCTCAAAAGATTTATCTAAGATGAATTAAATTTCAGGGAAAGTACCTGCTAATAGGTCACCTATAAAAAAATATCTGTATGAATGCAACGAATAAATCAATTATTTGTGGGTGAATAGAGAAGCCCTAAAGAAACGAAGTCCATTGTGTCAAACGAAAATCACAATAACTATCTTCGTATTCCTATAGACATTTATAATGGGAGTCTTTGGTGTAAAAACATTTCAGTACATATTTATTACATATATTTGAGAAAGAGAGTACATGATCTTCTTGGACAACGGTAATAATTTTTTTCTTCTTTTATATTATACATATAACAAAACCCAATATATTATAATTTAGTTTTAAAAAATAATATAAAATATATTAACAATGTATTTTGAAATGAAAACTAATATAAATATGTTTTAAGGGAGCAATTTAAATGGTGATTTAAGTAAAGTGAGTTTGTAGTAATTAAGAGATTTAAGATTCAATTTTTTTTGGTTGTGACTTAGTTTACAGAGAGAAAGATAGGTCGTAAGCTCCTAAAGGTTTGTTGATAGCCTCGTATCACACGAGCTGCCAAATTCCTTTAGATTACTAATATATCTAATTATCATTTTAAATAAATAATTAAAGAATATAATATAAATGGAAATTACGAAGTGAAGATTAATTGAAATAGAAATTAAAATTGACATGTATATTGAAACCAATGCATTAGAAATTGATATGTACACTAAACCCTTGCATTGAAAATTATGTGTATATTGAAATCACTTAAGATGGATAAGGCACACAATCTCTACTCCTTAGAATGAGGGACATAAAGTGCTCATATGTTGTGGTTTGATTTGATTGAAGAATTCAACATGCACATACTATTGAAATAACATTAAAATTTAAAATAAAGATGAAAATGGACATAGAAATTAAAAGGCTTGTCTAAGTAGGTGACAATTTCCCTTGGACGAAGATTTTCTCATTGGAATCTGACAAGTTTTTCTTTTCAAAAAATCTAAAACTTAGAGTTTTTGAATCGTTTTTTGATGATGGAAATGGATTCAACACCCTCAAGAACCCCTGGAGAACCTAAAATTTTGAAACTTGATATTTGTAACCATGATTTCCAAAAAAATCCACCAAATTTTATCAAAATCATGTCGTAAACTTATTAGAGGAATTTTGAAGTCTAAAATGGGCCTCTTAAGAAAAATGTACAACCAAAATAAACTTTATAAGGACCAATAGGATTCAAAATGATGATGTCAACCATGGGGGTTGATTCACCATTTTTGGAGTTAAAAGGTAAAAAGATTTAAAAATATTAAACTAATAAAACTATTTTTTTCAACTCGTATTTTCAACTTATCTCCTTAAGGTTTTATTCAAATTTCGAGCAGGAGTACTCATTGGATGAAAAATTTAATTCATCATCGAAAGAGTACCCATGTTGCATACTTTCGATGGGCCCTGTTACATGAAAAATGAGAAATATATGGAAAAACGTGATTGCAATCACATTTTTCATGTATTTCTTATTTTTTATGTAGTCGGATCCATCGAAAGTATGCAACATGGGTACTCCTTGGATAAAGAATTAAATCATGCATCCAATGAGTGTTACCGTTCGAAATTTGAGTAAACCCATAGGGAGATAATTTGAACATACGAGCTGAAAACATAGTTTTTTCTTCTTCTTTTTTCACTCTAAAAATTGATGATGTAACCTAATCTTATTTTATTATTTCCACTATTATTTTATAAATTCCTTAGGAGACCCAGTTTAGACCTCAAAATTCTCCTAATGAACCATTCTTTTTTGGGTGAAAATGTCGCTTATTTAGACAACTCTAAATTAAAATTAAAAAATTAAACTAAAAAATTGACATAGAAACTCAAATAAAAAATGACATAGAAACTAAAATAAAAATTAACATAGAAATTGACATGTATAGTCAAAACAACATAATGATTTCAATTTAATTATTATTATTATTTATTGATAAATGCACTTTGAAAAAAATGTATTAGAAATTGAATAAAAATTGAAATAGAAATAACATTTGAAATAGAAATAGAAATTGGCATTGAGTCTCATAAAGAGATTGAAATTAATATAGAAACTGACATGTACATTAAAATCAATGCATTGGTTTCAATGTATATTTCTAAACATTTATTAATCAAGCCATTGAAATCAATGTGCTAGAAATTGACATAAATATTGAAATACAAATTCACATGTACACTAAAATAATTGCATTGATTTTAATGTTCTTTTTTAATATTTATTAATCAGTGAACATTGAAATCAATGTCTTAAAAATTGAATAGAAATAGAAATTAAAATTAGCATATATGTTGGAATAAAAGTGTTAGAAATTGACATTTACATAATCGAAACCAAAATTATGTTTATGTACATTGAATAGAAATAGAAATTGACATGTATACTGAAATCAGCGCATGAAGAAATTGGCACGTGCACTCAAATGAGTGTAGGTGCATTGATTTCAATTTGATTTTTTTAGTCATTCAATATTGTTATTTTATTTGTATTCAACTTATTCTTCATGCAACTTTTAAAATATACTTCTAAATAATACTTTATGTTTTTAACAAACTAAGAAAAATGAATAAATTTAAAATGATTACATTCATTAAAGAAGTATACATATGCATAATTTTGATCATTTACAAATTGTGTAACTATACAAAAAAAATCGAAGAAGATAGATTAACATTTATCTTCCTCAATAATACTCTCTATACTTTCAACCAACTAACGAAATGTTGATTTTTTAATGTTAGAGGAAATAGCCATTCTCCCAAGGTTTGTTCCCTATGCGTTTTTATAGAGGTGTTACTCCTCTTCACACACAATTAGATATTCAAATAACTCAAATATCAAAATATGAACATTCATCACATGCACCTGTGAGTGGATCAGGTGTTTTAAGAGAAAAACAAAATAAAGATGTCATAAAGAAATATATTTTTAAGATTCATTCTAATATACTCATCCATTCACACATCATGAGGAGACACATTTGAAGCAAATTCAATAAATGGAATAAAGAGAATGTAGCCCATATATTTAGAGTGCTATAAAATGATTTCATCCTTTTGAATTCATAACACATAGAGAAAAAATTCATGAGATTCCTATTGCTTATTAAAATATCTCATAAACACAAATAATAGGTTTTCCCTAAAACAACTCTGTGTGAGAGTCAAAAAATAAGTGAATATAATTTGAGTTATGAATAAAGTTAAGTGCCTAAATCACTTCACAAAATTCTGATACGCAATGCAAATATAAAGAAATTTGTCCCTAAATAATTAGGATTGGGATATCATGGACCAGTTAATGAAAGGGTACCTAGAAGAATGAAAAAAAATATAGTCAGAGATCATCTCTGTAAATATATTAAAAAATTCACAAAGTTGGATGATCAAATACTAGGAAGAAAGTGGGGAATTTCTTTAAAACAAGATAAAGAACATGTTGTAGCTGCTACAACCACCCTCCAAAATTTTTCCCATGCTTTAATTTTGGAGCCTTCCTTCCGTCCACAGGAGCTTATCTTTTACTATCATTAAGTATTCATGGTATGTCAAATACTTATATTTTATGCATGCTAGTGTTAGGTTGTTTTGATCCTAATCTAAATCTTCTAAGTCACAAGCATCCTTTTGACTTGACCTTGCAGCATTGTTGGACTTGCCTCTAGAAATTGCCCCATATTGGAAGACAGGTCAACCTTGCCTCCAAAAACTACATAGTCCTTCTTGGTAGGCCAGCCTTGAGCTTGAAAAATGTGTAGTTTTGGATGACAACTCAGCCTTGATGATGGAAACTGCGCAAATTATCCCTTGAGCTTAGAAACTATGCAATGCACTAAGTAAAGAAGTTGCGTAAACCTTGGGAATTACGCAATCCTTCTTGGCAGTGTGCATGAAAAGTTTCCTGAAAAAGAAAAAAAAAAGTAAAAAAGTAAAAAGAATCCCTAGAAAATATGGATTCACTAATTAGTTTCCCGAAGGTGGCACACTTACTATTTCTGGAACTTTCCACCAAGTATCACTTTTTCCTTGATTTCACGCATGTGTGTAGTAAACCTCAATCAATCAAAATATGTTTCTTTGATGCCCATATAACTCATTTGTACATTCGATATTGGAGCTCTAGAAATCCCTAGGAGATCAAGGAACCTTCGGTGGAGTTTGTGACGCTTTTTCGGGTGAGTTTTGCTTTTGTCATCTTTTGTCGATTTTTCCGTCATTTTTTGTCGTTTGGCTTTTGTGAGTGTCCTTTCGATTATTTATTTTCATGGTTGTTGGAATTTTAATGTATATTATCTTGTTCAATTTTTAATATGGTCTTTCGTTTTCCTTTCACAAGTGTTGTATTAGTTTTCTTGTTTTTGCCCGTTAGTGATCTCCATTTTGATGACTCTTCTTGCATGTTTTTTTTTTTCTTTTTGCATGTTGATCTTTTGCACTTGTTTTGCATTGATCAATCCATACTTAGTCAAATATGTACTTTAACATGCATTATCACTCAAATCTGCTTGTTTCCCACACACTCACCGAGCATATCTGCTCATACCTTGCATAGTTTTCACCTTGTTTAGTTGGGCATTGCTCTAGCATGGAGCTCAAGATGCAAGATTGACCTATGATATTGCGTAATGCATAGTACAGGTTGACCCAAATGTGAATTGCGCAGTTCTAGGTCTCAAGCTTGCCACCATGGCCACTTAGACTATGCAATGTGCGGTCTCTCCCATAGTCTTCCCAGGTTGGACTGCGCATTGCACAGTCTCTAGCCTCAAGCTGCATCATTCGTTGTTGAGACTACGCAATTCATCGTTCCCAAATCCAGTCTCCCTCCCTTCACTTCCAAAATTCCCTACTTTTCCTAGTAAATGCATGTGGTTGTGCTTGATCTTGCTTTGTAGGTTGATTTATTGAAGCTAATTTATGTCTACCATGAGTGCTTTTTCCTCCCACGAATATTGCAAGTGTTGAGCACTTCTCTTCATAAGTCATTTTTATCATGAAACCCAAGAGAATTACTTCAAAGGATACCACAGAAAGCAACACCAGGGAGGCAGTTGATAATACACCGGTTTACTTGCCAGTATACTGAGACACTCAACTGTTTGTAGGAAAGGAATTAGATCTCACATGGTAGAAGGTGAATGAAATATTCTCAACAAGAACGTTAAAAGAAGATTTGGAGGACTGGAAGGTGTACATTACTGTCCAGAATTCAGGGTTGCATGCAAGGACCCAACATTTCCATGTGTAGATGTTATTAGTTGGATACTATCTCACACAGATCCAAAGACTACGACTCTTGGCAGTTCAAAAGGACAGAGGGTTGCTTCTTTTTTAGCAATAGACTATCATCTCATGTACCATTTTCCTGAGCCAAAATCACTCATGGATTCATATTTTTATGCCAAGACCAACCATTTGAGCACCAATGAGATTGTTAAAGGCTAGGTGAATGGATAATGAAGTTCTAACAAACACCCACCAACACACACATGAAAAAATATCTCAAGAGGGTCTATCAATTGTTGAGAATCTTATGTTGTAGAATCTACGGTCAGTAGAGCACCAAGACCTTTCCTGAAGGGTGGGATTTCTTATCGGACTAGGTTGTGAATGAAGGTAAACCATTCAACTGGTCATATTTGTTAGCTCAACGGTTGTGTATCCATGTGTTTAATGCCCTTAGTCCTCCCAGGGGCGGGAAAGCTAGATTTTATGTGTCTGCATATCTACTGGATGCAATACATGCACACAATGCATTCCCTAGCATGAATTGGACTTGGACACCACGGGAGCATATCATGTATGTTTATTGGAAGCTTCTTTTAGAGTGCAACCATAAAGGAGTAATGGAGAAGCTAATTGATCACTTCCTCATTCCGTTGTACAAGATCTTTGAGGAAGAGCCACATTACATGTCACATGGGGCAATGGAAGTAGTATCACAGATAGAAAATTGGTTTGCCTCACCAGATGGAACTTTCCTTAAGTGTTCGATGTACATAAGTCACCATATCTTTTACCAAGGTATGCCACCGATAAGTTAGGCATGCAAGAAGTTGCATATCATCTCTCCATAGAGTTTTCAGTAGCGTTGCACATGGAGAAGAAAGAACCTTGGCCAACTCTTCCTATGTAGATCGGATTGTATGAGATTAAGAACTTGAAATTTGCAGATACCGAAAGGAAAGAAATTTTCATTTGGTACTTGGTACTTCAATCTGAATGATGTGAAGAGTACTTTCAAATACCATTGTGCAAGAATTAATTTTCAATGGCTAAGCGAGACCTTTCACTGGCTGGAGGAGGATGGATGGAGGAATTGTTATAATGCCTCCAAGTCCGTGAGCCGATCAGTTTGGAAGGAAATTCATTGGTTGCTCTGCAACAAGAAGCTAGTCCAGAGGAAAAACCAATAGAAGTGCGTAACCTAGTGCGTAAGAAGGGAAAGAGGAAGGTTGTGCACAGTATAGGGGGAGAATGAAGTCGCAAGATGAAACCAGATCCAACAATTATGAAAGTGATTTTAGCAACAGATGCAAGGAGGAAATAAAGGATGCAGGAAGCAAAGCAAAAGAAGAAGGAAGAACAAGCATAGAAGAGGAAAGAAAAATAAGAGAAGCACAATCAAGAAGAAGAATAAAGTTGAGGAGAAAAGGGGATAGCAAAAAAAACAATGTAGAGACAAACTGAAGAGCTAGAATGAAACCGATAGTAAGAGAAGGAGAAAAAATAGATGCAGGACAAAGAGCTTGCTCAAGAGATAAAGGAGTTGATTCAAATTCAAGACATGGAGGAACCAAAGCCACAAATTAAGGATATTGACCTGATGGCCAATGCACAACAGGTCACTATTCAATCTCCCCATCCTCCAACAGAGCAATCTCCAAGCAAGGAAGAGGATATTATTCCTCTCGATGATGGTCCATGATGGATACATACAAGCTAACCTATGATGAGCTTTAGAAAAATAGAGTACAAGCGAGGAAGAAATTTTTTCCATACGACCTCACATCTCCTGCATTCATTAGAGAAAGGGTGATCGTGACCGACACCAAAAGAAATCCAGGTGTCATTGCTGCAACCAACTTGGCCTTCACAGGTGGTTCAAAGTCAAATAAATATTATTTATTGATTGAGAACAAGCAATTGGAAAAGAAATTGCAGGCTGTTAGGAAAGAGGTTGAACAAATCCGAGCAACAACTTAGAACGAAGCTTCCACATAGGTCCATCTAGAAGAGCTGAAGACAGTGATACTCGGTGGAGTATCAACACTAGGAGAGACCATGCAGAGTCTCTATGAGGAGCTTGTTACCGTGCATAAGGCAGTTGTCCACTTGCATGGCTTGAAACAATAGTGTAAATATTTTATCAAAACCCTTAGGAATGTAAAAGTCGCCATCGTTGTCGTGCATGAATGGTAAATGCAATACAAAGGGGCACTTCTTGACTTGGGAAAGAAAATAAAGCAATAGGCAGAGTTGGATAAAGAAATAGTTCAGATGTTGATCCAAAATAACAAACAACTCACCTCATTCATTGGAAATATTCAGGTCTCATATGCATGATTATACAAAAATCGTCTATCCTTGGTGAAGTCCCACAGGATCCCAGTAATCAGTTCACTCACAAAGATCAAGCGCAGGAACCAGGTCAGACATGAGATTGATGAATAATTTTAATAGTGGAGACAAGTAACCATCAAGGAAGATATTAAGGTGAACAGAAAAAATATGCACAAGTACAATGGTGGCCCTATCCAAATCAAAACAATGTTGCTCCTGCTCAAGAAGGAAACAAAAATTGGTTCCAATTCAATGTACCCGGATGCCATGGAGGCTAGAGTTTGCTTCTAGCCTAACACCATCGCACAGTTTAGGGATATCATTGCGTAATACATAGTTTGACACTGTTATGGTCGAGAAACACCAAGTGGAATTTATTGAGTTGGAGTTTCCCCAAACTTAAGCATGATATGTTTTGTCTTATTAGGTTGTCTAGTTGGCTTTACCTCTTATGTGCGTACGAGTGTAGATTGTAATATTATTTGTGATTAATTTATAATTGCAATTCCAAGTGTTAATATTGGAATGTGAAGAGTCATGATGTAATGAATGAGTCATTTTGTAAAGAAGTTGAAGAGTCATGAGGGAAGTCTAAAAGTCACAAAAAATGTTGAAGAGTCGCCCCCTCTTGTTATAAATACACCCTCATAACTCATGTAGATGGATTTTTGGGGATCCAAGCTTTTGGAAAAACTTAGTCTTAGAATCAGGAACTTGGGAGTTTGTGAGAGCCTTCGCTTATCCGTAGCATAGAGGGAGTATCTTTCTTTGGAGGATCAAGTGATATTAACTTCACGTTCCACTATTGGGGCTAGTGGTTTGTCAATGGTATATGTATGATTGGAACTTTCACTTAATAAAATATCATAGCCGACACATTTTCATGGATATGTTGTGAATATAGTAGGATTATTCTTGTTATGTTTGCAATGTATGTTATCTAACTTATGCTTAAGCTTATGAACTATTTCAATTTCATTGGTACGAATCTTATTGAATGCATGTTGTTGTTTAATTCCATCACTTTTAACTTGTGAACAATTTAGCAAATTAACTTAAGATGTCTTTATGCTCATGTGTTCCTTTCAAGTTGTGTACTATTAAAGGTTTCTAAGGGGCTCACTCATTTTCCCTTCTGTGTGTTAGAACCTTCATGCATCACACTTGACTTTTTGCGGGGTCACACACTTATTCTCACCAAAGTCACTATACATCACTCGATGTGTTCTTGCAGCCAAGGCATATCATTAACACCCATTGCATCAGCAACCGGGACGTATTCTGGATGGGAATCCTACACCAAACAATGTGAGGTCTAATTGGGACTTCATATCGGGGATATCCCCTGAATGTTGGCAGGTCCAACACCGTCAATAGAACACTCACAAAATTATAAAAGGATGATGAATGGAATGAATTTTCTCTCTTCGATGATGATCAACAACCTTTTTTTTTCAATAGAACATATATTTGAATTTATAAATACAATTTCCAGATTGAAGGCCGAAACCTTTTACAAAAATATTTAAATGCCACTTCTCATATTCCTAAATTAATTACATCACATTTTTTCCTTCTTTCCTTTCTACTAAATTGTAAAATTCTTATTTGACTGAAATTATACTTCTTTGATTGAAATTATATATCCTCCAAAAGACACTACCAAAAATTGCATATTTTCAATGCATTTAGTTGCTTAAAATTGGGGTGAGGCTATATATTTCTTCCTTCTGCTTTGATGGATGCTTCTCCACCTTCTCTACTGGTCTTCCCTCTCTATTCACTACTAAATCTCTTTCATCTTGAAAGAATCCCACTAGAGGATGTCCAGGAAGATCCGCTGCTTTCAATTTTGTTGAGATCTCCTCTATAGCCATGAGAGTTTCCAATTTACTTGCACTATATCCACCTAAAGGAAAACAATTTCCTCCATAATCATGGTATGACAATAATGCCCCTAGGCTCGCTATTGATCAACAAGTGTCATTGGGGAAATGCTGCTCCCAAATTAGCCATTTCATCTGCATTTTTATTGTGTTTCCTTTGTACATAGAATAAGTCCACTTATTCAAATGTCTCCAACAGATGGTTTATTCGACATTGCAATGAGTCTCGAGGAGAATCCTTGTCATTCTTTGCCTTGTGTATTTGTTGAATAACCAAGAGAGAGTTGCCAATGACAATCAATCTTTTGATTTCTCTTTGCTTGGCCAATCTTAGTCCTCAATAAAGGGTGAGGTACTCAACTTCATTATTTGTGGATAGCCCTAGCCCCCATGCATACTTTATTTCTTCTTTTTCATCGGGATCTAATAGCCCCCCCTCCTCCTATCTGTCCCGAATTTCCTTTTGATTTCCCATCTAAATACGGGTAGAAAATGTGCTTTCCCTTCCTCCATTCTTTTAACTCTTTTTCCTCTGTCCAAAGCTTCCAATTGGGGCTATAGATAGGCTTCATACAACAGCCAACTTGAAATTTAGGATGGTATATATTACACCACTTTGTTTTTACTTCTGGGATTATAATAAGATCTGTTGGATGAAATCCTTTGGCTACTATTACCTCTACTAAAAGTTGCTTAACTTTGGTTGTTGTAATGATACTTTTGACTTATTTGTTTTGCAGTATGCCATGATTGCGTGCTAGCCATATTAGCCAATAGATGTATTTTTGGAGGTTTCTTCAATACCGAGAGACTACAACAGATGTCGAACACTTCCATGAGATTTTTTGGATCCATGTTACAAACATCGCTTCCCATGTCTCGGGGACAATACCCAACTCTATAACTTCTCTGAAAAGTTCCTACCAAATAGATTGAGGGTGGATACAATTATTAAATAAATTCACAATACTCTCTTCCTCCTCTTTGCATAGAACAGATATGGACGATCCTTGGATTTTTCTTTTCCTTAGATTTTCCACTGTAAGGATTTTCGCCAGAATGAGCTCGCAATAGAAAATGTTTAACTTGGGAAATACATCAATGTTCCAAACATACTTCCACATTCCTCCAATTGACAGAGTCCACGCTTGTGAAGCAACACTTCGTATCTCATTTTGACTGTGTACGAAATATTTTGATTGAATTCCTAGACTCTTTCATCTACCAGATTTGTACTTATGGATGTGCAACCTTTTAAAGTCTAAATCATCAAGCTCCACTCAAAAAATAGGTGACCTAAAACTTCTAGGAAGACCTAACCTCTCCAGTGTCCACTATCATCCCAGGATGAAAGATCAACAATGAAAACCAACTGTTGAGCTTTCATCCAATCTGTCAGTTCTAACATTTTCAAATTCTCATTTAGAAGCTCCTCCATAGGAGGATGATCCTTCCATAGCTAAATTATTTTCCCATTTCCAATTTTCCATCCTAGATGATCGATTATTAGGGGGGCGACCACCTTGCAAAGCTTCCATGTCTTTGATCCCTTCTCTATCCATTCTTCACTTTTTGGTCTTAGAAGTAAGATTTTGTGACAATACTTTTGAAGGAGGGTTGTCTTCCACCATTTGGTGGTAGGAGAGATCATCTTCCAGACTATCTTAGCATCCATATCTATGTTCATTAATTTAGGATCCTTCACACCTAGGCCTCTTGTTTTCCAATTCACAAGATGGAATCGTTTTTCATTTAACTTACCACCTTGCCACAAAAAAAAAATGATAAGCCCCCCAATCTTGGACAGAATTCCCTTCGGACCTACTAACGACATCCCTGAATATAGAGGAAGGGAAGAAGGTACAAATTTAATTAGAACAATTTTCCAAGCAACATCAAGCCATTGAGTTCCCCAAATCAATATTATTTTCTTGATTTTTTGAATCACCCCTTCCCAATCATCACTATTTTTTGCACCTATGGATATTGGCAGTCCAAGCTATTTAAAATATTTCCATTCTTTGCAGACTGAGAATGATAGTTCCCTTACAATTTCATTCAATATTTCTTCACTATTATTCCAGCCATATATGTGACACTTCTCCCTGTTAAGTTTTCCCCCAGATAGCTCATGGTAGTTGCGCATTATCTTGTGAAAGTGACCTGCAACTATTTTAGAGGCCCCTCTTTATAACAAGGTGTCATATGCAAAGAGTGAGTTATTAATCATTTTTCCATTTTGAGTAATGCTTATCCCCACTAATTTTCCTTCCATCATGTCCCTTTCAAGGTTCCTACTAAAATACTCCACTAGTATAATATATAACAAGAGGGACATGGGGCATCCTTGCCTTAGCCCTATTATTGCTTTGAAAAATCCCACAGGTCTTCCATTCACCAACATAGCTATCAAGGGGGAGCTAATACAATATGCAATCCATAACCCTGTTTTCTTCATAGTTTTGAATAAAAATATGTGCCTTACCTTATCAAAAGCATTCACCCTATCAAATTTTATAACCATACCTGCTTCTCCTAATTATTTTCTAGTGTGGATAACTTCGAGCACTAAAAATACATTGTCTACTATCTGTCCCTTCCCCATAAACCGCCCTTGATTTTTAGAGATCAAAGAGGGTGGAATTCTTTTGAGCCTGGACGCTATTATTTTCGAGATTATCTTATATAAAGAGTTTCATAAAGAAATAAGATGGTATCTAGCAAAGCTTATCGGGTTGGATTCTTTTGGAATGAGAGCTAGGAAGGAGGAGTTTGCTCCACCCCCTAATATTTCCTTTGATCTAGAGTTGTTTACCATGCACAGGAGAGAATTTTTAATCAAGCTCCACAAATCCCTCTAAAAGAAAATTGAGAAACCATCTAGACCGAGTGCTTTATCTGGGGCCAAACCTCAAACCGCCTCTGCCAGCTCTTCTTCACTTACCTCTCTTACCGGCCAGTGATTGTCCTCCATTATAAGAGACGCTTCAATTGAGTTCAAGAATTCAACAACCTTCTCCTCATCCAATCTGCCTTCTTCTTGAAACAGGATGAAAAAATGATTATAAGCCTCTTGCTTGATACCTTCCATGGAGGTGATTTTCTCTTTTCCTTCAGCTGTTATTTCTTTGACCATATGTTGAGCTTCTCTATATTTCGCCATTCTGTGAAAGTAGGTTGTGTTTTGATCTCCCTCCTAAAGCCATAGAATTTGATATTTTAGTATCCAATGTTGTTCTTCCTTTCTACCTTCAATAAATATTTCTTTTGCTAGGGTCGTTTATACCTCTAAGTGATCTGATGTTACCTCCATATTTTCCATTTGCCACTGATGAGCTTTTAGCCTCTTTTGCAACTCTTGTCTCTTCCACCATGGAGGTTGATATTTTGTCTTCAACCATTTTCTTAACTCTCTTTTTACTTCCTTCAATTTGTTTTCCCAAACATAATATGGCGATCCCATGGTCGGCCTTTTCCAGGCCCGAGTGATCAACTCCAAAACTCCATCTTCCTTCAACTAGGATGGATTGAATCTAAAGGGGATTGGTCCCAGATCCTTGACAAGGTATAAGTTTATCAGGATTGTTTTATGATCCGACTCTACTTTAGACACAATATATGTGTTGCATTCCATGACTTTATCCAACCAACAATTATGAATCAAGAACCGATCCAATCAAGCTGTAATATGACTATTTCCACTGCATTTATTTGACCAAGTAAACATTTCGTTCTTTGGTGTCAGATCCACCAAATCCCACTCCAAAATTATATCTTCCATCCCTTCTCGAAAACAATCCTGGACAGGGCTTCCTACTCTTTTCTCCTTGACCTTCAAAACTATGTTGAAGTATCCTCTCAGCACATATTTTTCATGCCAAAATTTCTCCCTTATTCTTGTTAGGGAATCCCAAAATTCCATTTTTTCAATATATATAACAAGCATGTAGACACAGACCATTGGTATTGTCTCTCCACTACTTTGTTCCTCTAACAATACTGCTATCTAATGTTGTGTGCTAAGGTTCTCCACAATTTTAAGTTGTGAATCATCCCAAAATACTCCCAATCCTCATGACGCACCCTTCAAGTCTTGAGCTATTCCATTACTAATTTTTCATATTTTTTTGTTTTTATTTTCAATTGAGACCACAACCTCAAGTTTTGTCTCTTGCAACAAAAAAATCAATGGCTTTTCCTTTCCTATCAACTATTTTAGAGCTAGGAGTTTTTGGGGGCCTCCCATGCTTATTAAATTCGAAGATAGAACAATGATTTCAGAAAGGGAGTTTTGAGAGTCCCCCCACTTTATTTTTTCCCATATGCACCTTTTGATGTTTTTAACTTGATGATTTTTGACAACACAGATTGGATCCCAAGATATTTATCAAGCTCAATCTTCCTTTCTCCCACTGTTTTATTAGTTGGTCTGCCCTAGTGATTTCTTTTACCACTCTCTGTTTCAAGACTAGTTCCTTCATCACCTCAAACCAACATTTGAATTTTGGTTCGAGTTGTTACCCCTAGTGGGATATAAGATTCTACTTTTTCTCAATCTTACAGCAATTCTGTCTCTTGATTTGTACGCATTTCCTCCCCTTTGTTATACTGACTATTATTCTCCTCTTCCCTTTCCTCTTCTACCTGGTTCTCATCTAGCTCCGAGTCTTGCTCATTAGTTTTAGGTTCTATGCCCTAATTCCCTTCATGGTTATGCAGTATTTCAAAGAAATTTTCAGATGTTGTTGTCCCACTCATTTCCTTACTGTTTTTCTCTTTGTTTGTCCTTGCTCTGTTCTTGTTTCCACCCTTCTCTTGAGTATTCCATTGATTTTCTTACTCGTCCGACACATTTTTAGGAGGGGCATTTTTACAGTATCTTGCAAAGTGACCATACTCATGGAGGTATCTCCATTTGAAAGGGATTTTTTCGTAATCCAATGATTGGAAATGGGTCCATTCCCCTAGAGTTAAATTAATCTCTAATGGAAACCCTTTTTCAAGATCAACCTCCACACATAATTTTGCGCATGCAAACTATGATCCTTTTGGTTCTGCCCAATCGATGAATTTTCAAGTCCATTTCTAATTTCCTTAGGAAATCGTCACTCTAGCGGGATAAAGGAAGTATGGGAAGTTTTACCCAAGCTAGGATTACAACTGGGATGTCTTCATCTGGATTAAATTTCAGTGTCCACTTATTGAGATACATCCCCCTATTTCTGAAGAAGTAGGGTCGATTTCTAAAATTTATATCTCTGTCTTCTTTGTTCTAAAATAGAAAGGAAAAAAGGCATTACCATAGGCATATAACTTAATATTACCATTCATGATTGATCTCCAGATGTTTCAATCCAAACCTCCATTGGTTTTGGGGATGGCCACATCCCAGTGAATTTCCCTATTAGGGATCACTCTGAGAAGGTTATTGAGGTTATTCTCAGACCCATTGGCATCTCAACCGATGGGATATCTTTTGTTTTCTTTACAAAATTTGCATTTGAGTCTCTTTTCCACGGTCGTTTTGCAATCATCGTTACCATCATGAAAGGTTGCGCTCTCATAAATTTGGGGTGGAGCGGGAATCCCCCTCGCAACAGCCATGGCAGAAGCATTCAATATCACGCCCTAGGGAAAATAGAGCCCATCTCGTGCATGTGTGACGATCAACAACTACTTATACAATTACTCGGGACTAACGATTTCGTTTATGGAAATTTTAAGCCATTCTTCGATATAATCCTTCATTGATGAGACAATTATGTTATTTTAACTCTGCGTGCGAGGATTTCTCCTTCGGGTCTTGCACTTATGAATGCAGTCACTCCACTATAGCTAATTGGTCCTCGTTGTCATTAACAAATTTTATCAACCATTTCTTGATTTGAGCTTCCAGAAAATCAACTAAAATGTAAAGTCAACAACTAAAGATACTTTAAGGACATTCAATTATTTTTTTAATACATCATTAGCATTCAACATCAAATCTCTAATCATTCAGGGGTCCTATAGATATTTAACAAATTTAGTGGCTTTGGAAAATTCATTGTTCCTATGGTCAACAATACTCAAGAATTTTATAATAATATCTTGTAACATATTTATTCTTGCAAATAATCTAGCTTGATTTGATTGATCTTTTTTCCTCCAAGGAGAGCTTGTTGGGCTTTGAAAATCACTTAGAGTATTGGTCTTATTGATGAGGGTAGATAAATAATTATCTATAAAAAAATTATCATGTTCTATGTCTTTCATTAAATACTCAGTAAATGTATGAATTCTTCGAGACAAATTTCTCAAATGTAAAGAAACTTCCCATGCTTATTCAACAATCTCGAGTCACTTATTTATGTGTATTCTGACATAATATTTGATACATGTTAACAACTACACTACTTTCCTTACTTTTTTGGGACCGTGTGTTTGGTGTACTTACTGCTACAACCTTGGGTTCTTAGATAGCTAGAGGGATCATGAACAAAGGTATAGGACTACAAGCTTCTTCAAATTCACTTATTCTTCTTTTTAATCTCAAATTTTATGCCTCTTTCTCTGTGATAGAGTAAGGGCATCCCCTATAGTTTGGTGTAATTTTAGAATCCTTTCAGGTCCAACTCCTAAGATGTCTACCTCATACATCCATTGATTAGTAATTTTATTATTTCTTACAGGCGCCTTCTCAATTTGAAACTTTGTTGTATCTTTATCATAATATTATGAATGGTAAAGGATTGGTCTTCAAAAGTGACTAGCTCTTCAACAACCATTTTCTCAACTAGCTTCTATGTTTATGATCCAGGTGGATAGTGGTGGCCACCCGCCTATTCCACCTAGAACCCCTAGTTAGTTTCATCTATTTCCTTGTTCATTTTGGCATTTACTATTTTTAGCAGTTTTTCGGGTCCTAAACTTCCAGAGCAGTTTTGACCCGCTAAACAACGTTTTTTTGGGGTCCGTGGTAGACCCATAGCCATTGGCAAGGGCCTGCAGCAAAACTTGTAGTATTCAGAGAGACATTTCCAACAAGGTATCACACGCGCCAAACAAAGATAATACGACCAAGTTACGACCCTTGGAAGTTGGTTGCCCAACTAACCCCAACGGGGCCCACAAACTCTTGGTGTTACATCTGTTGGGGTTAGGTTTTTGGTTGTTTAGGGTTTTCTCATGTTTTCCAATAATAAAAAGGCCCCTTGAGACTCACTGTAACATAATTTAGAGGCATGTAGCCACCATATCTCTTCTTAGAGATAAACTACCATCGTCTGAGCTATCTTATTTCCATTATGTTTGTAAGCATAGTTCAATATTTTTCTATTAATGAAATGAAGTGTTTTTCTGCTGCATCTTTGTGTTTATGATTCTATATATAAGTTGTTGTGTTCCTGTTTAAGTTTGGATCAGTGGTATCAAAGCGATATGCTATTTCTCTGTTTCTCTGTTTTTTTTTGCATGTCCCCAACGAGGTCAGGGTATAAGGAGTTAGGGCTTGATCTAGTTGAACCATTGCAAGATCAGCCTCGCAAAACCCGACAAACTCCCATGGAGGAAGAAAAGAAAGATGAGGGGGTACGAGATTCTTTCAAAACGTTGCTCGAGGAAGCCCTCGAGTGACAGAGGGATGCGATGATGGATAACTTTGCCCAGATCCTTCGACAACTACCCACAAGCGATGCATCTTCATCCAGTAGCCACTATAGAGGCACCACTCCTTTTAAGGTACAAGTTAAATTCGATATTCCCATATTCGAAGGCCTGATAGATACATATGCCATAGATAAATGGTTAAATCTATTGGAAGGATATTTTTCAGTTCATGACTTTTCGAATCAAGAAAAGATTACTTTTTCACTTCTTAAAGTTGCCCCACACATCAAGGATTGGTGGGAAACCTACTGTGAACAAAAGGATGACAATGAAACCTCGTTGTTTTTAGCCACACCCATTTTGAATTATTTCCGAGACGCCATCAAGGAATAATATGAAGACAAATACATAAAGTGGACCACGCTACGATAGGGAAGGGACCAAGATGTGTCAGAGTTCACAAATACTTTCCATACCTTGTGCATGAAGCTGGGTATGCTTCGTGCATCAAGGATACTAAGCAACATTTTTTTCTCAAGTACCACGACTATCTACACAAGTACATCCAAGACGAGATGGAGTTCCTAGACATTTCCTCGCTCGGCATGACGTATTGTTACGCTGTCAAGATTGAGTAGAAGTTTAAACAGAAGAAGCAAGACTTTGTATTTGTGAATCCAAAGCAAGGAAAAGGTGCCCCCAAACCATAGAACAAAGGACCAAGCCAAGGCAATGCTATCTAAGACAACCCGCCGAAGGTGCAAGCAATAACAACACCCCGAAGATGAAGAAGGACATGGGAAAATGGTGTGAGTTCCATAAGAGCTCCACTCACAATACAAGTGAGTGTCGAGGAAAGCAGTCACCGGTGGTCAAGGTTAAGGCTTTTGAATCAAACACAGGTTACGAATCTGAATCATAACGCGATAATGGAATTGACAAAGGGAAGCAGATCATTGATGTGGAGCCTAGTGCTAATGTGGCCACCACCAAGATCCAGAAGATTGAGCTTGAAGATCCAGAGGAGGGGCGACACCTCTTCCACTCATAGATGTGGGTGAAGGGTTCTCTGTTGTAGTTCATTGTCGACAGTGGGAGCCAAAAGAACCTCATTTCAATAGAGTTCATGAAGCATCTCAACCTAAAGACTATAGCACATCCACAACCATACACCATTCGGTGGCTTCACCAAGGACAAGATCTTCGTGTTAGACGGCAATGTCGCCTTCCGTACAAGATCAAGCCCTTCACGGATGAGGTACTATGTGACGTTTCTCCTCTTGAAGTTTGTGATGTATTGATAGGACAACCATACTTGTGGAAGCGACATGCTATATATGAGTCTAGAACTTTCTCTATAGTTATTACTTTGGCTAATAAGTTGTACAAGATACCAGAGGTAGCCCTACCTATCATCGTCTCTTTGATCAGTACAAAGAAATGTAGTAAGATAATTTCCCAAACTAGGAAATTTGGTTTCCTTATGATTCCCCCCCTGGGAAAGAAGAAGTTTGTGGCCACGAATTCCAGGCAAGTATCCTCTGCACAACAAAAACAATTGAACAAGGTCGTGGAGGAGTACACAGATATTTTTGCCTCACCCACAAGGGTACCTCTACACTGTCAGGTCAAGCACTCCATAAATCTGTCCCCAGGTGCGCTGCGACCAATGGACCGATCTATCGACACTTTGTTATGGAGAACAATGAGATCAAGAAGATGATTCAAGAACTATTGCGGAAAGGGCATATCAGGCCAAGCTCATCACCTTGTGGGATCCTGATTGTATTGGTACAGAAGAAGGATGGGACCTAGAGGCTCTATATTGACTATCAAGCGTTGAACAAGATCATTGTCCAGAACAGGTAACCAGTCCCATGGATTGATGACCTTCTGGGCTAGCTCAAGGGGACCAAACATTTCAGTAAGATTGACTTGAAGTTAGGTTATTAGCAGGTTCCTATTGAACCCTCCGATGTGTGGAAGACTGCCTTCAAATTCAAGGAGGTCCTTTTGTAATGGTTGGTCTTGCTGTTCATATTTACGAATGACACTGCAACCTTCATGAGACTGATGGATGACATCTTGTGACCCTTCACAAATGCATTCGTGGTGGTGTATTTAGATGACATCTTGAACTTTAGCCAAAGTTGAGAAGAGCACCTCCATCATATTCGATAGGTCCTTCAAACCATGCGCCAACACAAGCTATATGCTAGCTTGGAGAAATGCACCTTTGGCCTAACCTATATTCAATATCTAGGGTGCATCATTGATGAGCAGGGTTTACATGTGGACCCATCCAAGATACAAGTCATTCAGGATTGCCCAGTCCCAACCACTCTAACATAGCTCCACAAATTTTTGGGTCTTATCAATTTCTATCGTAGGTTCGTGTTGGGGTTCTCTCATATCACTTGGCCTTTAAGTCATGTCACCAAGGGTGGAGAAAAAGTAATTTTTTTTTTGGTCTAAAACCCAAAAACAAGTGTTCTCCAAGTTGAAGAATCGCCTCTATTCTACACCAGTTCTCACATTACCAGACTTGCAACAACCATTTGAGATTGAGACAGATGCCTCCGATAATGCTATTGGTGTGGTTCTTACTCAGCATGGGCATCCAATGGCTTACTATAGTGAGACACTTTCAAACACAATCCGAAAGTACCCCACTTATGACAAAGAAATGTATTCCATTGTGAAGGCCTGCCGTCAATGGAAGTATTACATTCCGGGGAAGGAAACGGTCATCCACACAGACCACCGACCTCTACAGTTCATACAGACACAAGGGAAGTTACAAAAGGATCGTGATAAAAAATGGTCCACCTATTTGCAATAGTTCCATTTGAACATTAAGTATGAGAAGGGAAACACCATTAATGTTACTGATTTCCTCAGTCGACCACCGATCATGGCGCTGATAAATTTTATTGATTCCTGTGGGCACGAGACATCGAGGTGGGTACATCTTTACAAGAGCAATCTAGAATTTGGCAGCATATACCAGACACTCCTAGAATGGAAGGAAGTTCCAAATTTTCACTTTTAAGAGGCATTGTTGTGTGACCTGGGACACATCTGTGTTCCTTCAAGTGAGCGTGCCAAGATGATTTAGGAGGCGCACTACAGTAGGGTCACTAGACATTTCGGAGTAGAGAAATGGTGATATTGCAGAAGTATTTTTACTGGCCAAAACTTCGTCAAGATGTTGGGAAGTACATTAGATCCTGCACCGCCTATGCCATTTCCAAACCAACCATCAAGAAGAAAGGCTTATATACTCCTCTACCTACTCTTAGTTGACCTTGGGAATCTGTCTCCATGTATTACATGTCGGGCCTTCCTTCTACTAAGCACGACAATGATTTCATTTTCGTGTTCGTCGACAGATTCTTTGAGATGGCCATCACGGCGGATTGCAAGAAGAGTATCACAGTAGAGGCCACTGCTAAGCTCTTCTTTGAGCGAGTATGGGCACACTTTGGGATCCCAGAGGCCTTTGTCTTAGATTAGGATAGTATATTCTTGAGTTCATTTTAGTCAAGTCTTTGTTTGATGTTGGATACAAAAGTTACTAATTCCACGACTTTCCATCCCCAAACTAATGGCCAAACAGAGGTTGTCAATAGGATGATCATACACATTATGCGCATGTACAACTCAAAGAATCCACACAAGTGGGATGAAAGTCTCCCTTTTTTCCAACATAGCTACAACAGAGCTCTCCACAACTCAACAGGTCACAACCCCTTTCAGGTAGGGCTGGGATTTCATCCATTATGCCCCATTGATGTGGCCATATCATTTGCAGCAACTTAGGTAGATTTGACTCACGTTCATTCTAAAGATGAAAGGGCTAACAACTTCATTGAGCGCATTCAACACATCTGCCAGCAGGTCCATGATATATTGGATAGAGCCAATATTAAGTGCAAGAAACGCCATGATCAACATCGAGTGCTGCACAAGTTCCAGGTGGGCGACAAATTTTGTCTACATTTGCAGAAGGAGCGCCTTGTTGGACCCCACTATAAGCTTCACCTAATTCGATATGGGTCATACACCATCACTAAGGTCATCGGTGACAATGCCTTCAAGGTCATCATCCCATCGTTCCTTGGTCTACACCTAATGTTCAATGTAGATCACCTTCGTCCATACTTTCCACCATTGTTGGACGCATCTGACATTGTAGAACAACTCACACCAATAGAGCTTAACCCAAACTACATGGAGAATGCCACAATTGATTAGATCATGGACACATAGATAACGAAGACTTGCCAATAGAGGATACAACTATATCAAGTTTTCAAAGTAGGCCAACTCCTTCATCAGGGCAAGTCGTTCAATAGGGACCAGGTTCAACAGAAATTTCCTCACCTCATGGAGGCTCTCCACGCAATGGGGACCATTGATTCCTAAGGGGGGAGGAATGAGCCAAGTGGATATTGGTGGCCGCCACCTATTCCACCTAGACCCCCCAGTGAGTTTCATATTTTTCCTTGTTCATTTCAACATTTACTATTCTTAGCAGTTTTTCAGGTCCTGAACTTCCAGAGCAGTTTTGACCCCCTAAACGACTTTTTTTTTGGTGTCCGTAGCAAGCTCATGGATATGGGAAGTGGCCTATAACAAAACTTGTAGTACTCATAGAGACATTTCCAACAACGTATCATACACGCCAAACAAAGATAATATGACCAAGTTATGACCCTGAGAAGTTCACTGCCCAACTAACCCCAACGGGGCCCACAAACTCTTGGTGTTACATCTCCTGGGGTTAGGATTTAGGTTGTTTAGGGTTTTCTCATGTTTTCCAATAATAAATAGGCCCTTGAGTCTCATTGTAAGCATAGTTAAGTATTTTTATATCAATGAAATGAAGTGTTTTTTTTGTTGTATCTCTGTTTTTATGATTATATTTGTAAGTTGTTGCGTTCTAGTTTAAGTTTGTATCAGTTTAAGCCATGCACAACACCACCCAATCTGGAATATTGATATTTTCTACTTCCATGTTTATGTGTCCTTTTGCATGTTGGGATCCTTTCTCACTTTTTATTTTTATTTTTGATGAAGTCACATTATGAAATATTTTAATGGTAATTTAATGAAGTGGTTCTTCTCCATTACCTCCATCAGAAGGCCATTCATTACTCTCTCCTTGAAGTGTAATATTATATTTTCTTCTATGAGTCAAGGAGGAAATTTGACAAGCCTATGGAATTGAAGTAGTTGATGACTAATAGGCATCTTCTATCTCTCCTTAGTACTTCCTTTGGCATTACTACTTATTTTTGTAACTATATCATAAACATGTATGGGTATCTCCTTTTCCTTGGATGGTCTGGTTTTTTTCGTCCCAATTCCTTCTGAGATTATCATAAAAAAAATTCCATATCTAACCAACATCAGGTGTCTTGAGAAAACTCCTTTTGAGTCAAATCCTTGAGTGGATTCAACTTCAGCGAAATTAAAAGGTTTTAGTAACTCAAATAATTCTACAGGGTGGGAATAAATCCTTGAAGTAATTTCTCCCATAGTGAATGAAAATGTTATGGACTGCTTCTTCTTCTTTCTTTCAAATAAAATCAACCAAGGGTGATACTATCTGCAAATCTCAGTAACAAAATATATATCAAGAAAAAACATGGGTAATAGCATGGGTTTATATTGATTTCATACATTTTGATAATATTATGTTTTTCCTTTTCCTTATGTATCCCCTTTCCTCATAAAATCTTTTGGGCCTCTAAAAATATTATTGTGGGCTCCTTCTCTATTACCATATGGTTGAACTCTCTGGCAAATTGGTCCTAAACTTGGTAGAAATCGAATGGGGCGTTATGCTTCCATACAATAGGATACCAAAATAGCAGTGGTTCTATATCAAGATTTAGGCTAATTTTGCTAGGTGGTCTGTGGAACGAATTATAAAAAATAATGGCCATCACCAAGTAGGTTGTCATAAAGGATTTTTCGGTCTTATATAAATTAACCAATTGAAAGGAAACATCATTCAAAATAACCTCTTCCCAATTGAAAATAATACTATTCTTGAAAGAGAAGTTGAGTACATACATAATTGATCTGGGAACATTGGTAGTTGTTTCATGTCTTGTGACTTGGGTAAAACCAAGAGAAATCCCTATAAGTTTCAACGAATATAAATATATCAATAAAAGAAATGCTAGACATGACCAATGTATAGTGCAACATGAAATCTTGGATTTTATTCATCTCACCACCTTGGGAATCCAAAACAGTATCAACTTCAGATAATTTGAGTTTCTTAGTGGATTTTGGCAACTTCAATATATTTTTGAAAACTTTAGAAGTAGAATTTCATTCTTCTTTAGGTCGAACTTGATGGTGTCAGTTTTAGGGTCAAACTAACAGGCACACAAAAAAACAATTTCCCTTTTCAAGACAAGCACTTATGGGATGCAATGCAACATTAGCCAACTTTGTAATCAAAATCTTGTTGTTTGTTTGTCCTTTGAAGCCAAATATATATACTAATGGTATGCAACTGATAAGTGGAATTTTTTACCTTAGTGAGCCAGTGAGTTGGTTGTATCCTGACAAATTTTATCCTTCCTCCTTTTCGTTGTCATGTTACTTATTTGTTTAATGTGGTTAGAAAATGTGATAGATAAATGACGATTTGGTGGAACACTTATCTATTAAATGTTAATTTGATGGTAGAATTTAGCAGGATGTTGCTTCTTCATATACCAACTTCATTGAACCATGCAAGAATGATAGTGGGAAGTTAATAAGTTATGGTAAGTATTTAAGAGGTGTGTTGGTAGATAATTCTTGCAGTACAATATCAAGCATATATCTTTACCTAAAGGATCAAACTTTTTTAAATTAACTTTCAGTTGGCCTCAAAAGGAGCACACTATTGATTTCTACTAAGGATGGAATGCAATCGAGAAGGTGGCTTTTATGGCATGTTGTGTGCAGAGACTTTTATGTGCAAAAAATTGATTCTACGAAGAAATGGATGTGTAGAAGATTGAATCATGGGGAGAATTGTGTTGTGTGGAACTAATAAATGTGCAAGTGAAGTTATGCAAAAGGTTGGGTTATGTGGGTCTTCTACATAGATATAAAAATGGACAAGTTTTGCAAGAGTGAGAGGAGTTTTGTGCAAAATGAAGTATGTGTTGATCGTGGGAATTTATGAAACATAAATTAATGAAACACACGTAGAAAAATGACTAAGTAACAAATCTTGGGGTGTGATATATAATACATAGCAATGATGAAAATATAGAGAAACAAGTCAACATAGAAGTGAGTAAATTTTTAAGCGATAAAATTAATCTTAGACATATACATATACATAATGTTAATCATTTGCAAATTGTGTCATTATAATAAAAATTGAAAAAGATAGATTAACATTGATCCTTCTCCATAATACTCTTAATACTTTCAACTAAAGAAAGTGAGTAAATTTCAATTAGTCAAATTAAGCTTAAGCATATACATAGTGTTAATCATCTACAAATTTTGTATGGTTTCCCACAACTGAAACTTGCATAGATTTATCTTAACCTTGGATTGATCAAGCACTGATATGGATCAAATATCTCAAGGTGCAAACGTTTCCACAAGTTTTGCACTCGAAAATATGTTTTCACCTTGAGACATTTGATCCCTCAACACTTGATATATCCGGGCTTAAGGTGGATCTAAGCTAGTGTACAATAAACCCATGATTAAAATTACTCCAAAGCTTACTTGATTTATAGTATGTTGGCTTGATATTCATATTCACCATTGAGCATATAATTAAAAAAATATTTTCTTTGGCGAAAACCATGCTCACAAAAATAGTTTTCGATTCATAGATATATAAATCATGAAAAATGAAATTAAGATCAATTTCAAAGATTGTTGTAAATAACCCAGATGGGGTGATTTATAAGGGGGGGCGGTTGCCGCCAACTCACTTGGCCAATGGACCAAGGAACGTCGTAGAAAACCTTTGAGATTTTTTTAATGGCGAGTTGCTATGAAAGGAGGGTGGTTATTATGGAATGTTGTTGGCAGACCAACCTACTCCCTTTTATTTTTGTTCAAAATCAAGGGCCCCACAAATTTTACTATTTTGCTAGTTTTGATTTAATTGGATTTGTATTGGTTTGGTTCTTACATTTCTTCCTCTAATCATAATTTTGATTTTTATGGCATGATGGTTCACTAATCGATCTATTCCTCCATTTATTGGGATATAAGGATTATTTTCTTTACTTGTTATGATTAGTATCAATCAACATTTCTCCTAATATTAAGCATATATTTTAGTTCAAAGGGCCACTATAGAATGATAGATTCTATGGCAGCCCAAAATTGAGTTTATGATGTTAACGGGAAAATTATCTTTAGCTATCATATTGAGTCCTAAGTTTATCCTTATGTTTCAATGTGATATGTGATTTCAAATATATTTCATTCTCGGATCAATATCCTAACCTAAAGTGTATAACCTATATGGTCGACAATGCATGTTTAAATTTTTATGTAATTATGTTGTATCCACCTTTGATATACACTCATTAATGGTCTTCTGATTTTAAATTGAATATATGATCTTTCGATTATTTGTTTTACGAACTCGCACTTATGGTGAATGTTGGCTTCAACTGACATGTTATACTATTACACCTAGTCATCCACTGATTTGAAACCTTAAGTCCCAAGTGTCGATTTGCAACAGTGACAACTGTCATATGGCTCATGATCCCATGACTACCATTCATTGCTCATATCTGAAGGCCATCCTATCCCTGTATTAGCTCGGTACTTGATATTTGTTGATTTGATCATTGAGACTCTCTCGAGAAAGTTTCATCAAACCACTTCATTTCAATTCTTCTCATTTTGGTCCTGAGGTTTCTGCAACCTAGGGTTTCATGTCTTGTCTTAGGTTTTCCAAAACCTATTTCATTTCGACCTGTATCTTTTCCTGTTGGCATTATGATACAGGTGTTGTCCTTGATGACAACTCACTCAAATGATAGATCATAGTGTAGCAGGTCAATAGCAAAGATTTAATGATCAGACTACAAAGAATGAATAAAGAGAGGTATACACAGGTTCACCTTGAAAAAGGAGAGTATACACGCGGGATAACAAACCAAAAGGAACGTATAATGTACACACGCACTTTCACAGAAGGAAACGCGCGTATATCTTGGAAAACTAAGTTTTCGTCCAAGGTATTTGGTCCTAAGTGGTTTTGGTCCATGGGAATGTGAAAGGCCTAAAACTATAAAAGGAGGAGAAGATCATTAAGCCATGTGTGCAAGTATTGAATATCTGATGAAGTGTGAGATCCAGTATGCAGGTTATGGATTTGTGATGCTTTAGTTGATCTAAACTAAGGATGCACCTATGTGGATGATGATGGATGATGGATCAGGATCTTAAGGCTTGGAATGTATTATCATTATGTGGTTTGATCATGGATAAACTAGATCTGAATATTGACGCATGTTTTATTCTGCAAATGTTATGATCTGGGTATGATTGAATTCTGAAATAGTTGTGAAGTGTTTAAGTTAGTATTTGCAGATCTGTACGTGGGTTCACTTTGGTAAAAGTGCGTATACATGCTGGTTCGGTTCATCAAAGTAGCGTATACATTATGAAATATGATATCTGAATTTGCAGTTGGTTCTAGTGGTTGTTGCAGAGTTCTGGGTTCTGCTCTGTGACTGTATTTTGATGACAGGGCTTTAGTGATTCAGTTGTTGGGTGATTTAGGGATTGATAGTTAATGCAATGGTAATTGATTTTGAGCTTCAATGTTGTTGATAGGTCCAGTATGAAAATTGGATGAAACGTGGGCTTCAAATTATGGTGTTGTTGTTGGGTTGTGTTATATTCTTTCCACGACTAACCTACGTAGTGAACCGGGGGGTTAGAGGGGGGGCGGAGCCCCCCTTCGTGCGCCGATAGCGCAGCGGGGGTTTGAGGGGGCGGGTAGCCCCCCTCTACGGGTTCGGGGCAGCGCCCGAGAAATTTTTTTTTGGCCCTATATTAGGTTGGGCGAACCTACCTAGGTTTTCGGTCCAGGGTTTTGGATGCATGGTTCGTCCATGTATAGATGCTCGAAATATAAAAATATGGTATTATAACATTAAGGAAAATAATGAAAAATCAAGCTGTAGTCTCGGTTTTGAGATCCAGGGGAAATCTTCTCTTGTATATTGTTTAATGTTAGCTCTCGCATTTTTATTTTTCTTGTGATTTAGAATTCGTATGCAGGTAATTTCTGTACGGGGTTAAAACCTACAGTTGTGTTCCAGGAGTATCCGGTCTGAAAATTTATGAAACGTGATCCTTGGAGGAAGAGTGAAGGTTGGAGCCTTCAGTAGGCTGGTGCCTACGTACTGGTAAACATATCGGCTAGTACAAGAGCTAGGGGGTTGGAGCTCCCTTCCAGTAATAGCTGCAAAATGAAAGAGGGTTGTAGCCTTCTTTAGGCCGACACCTACGTACTAATAAATATATAGGCTAGTACAAGAGCCAGGGGGTTGTAGCTCCCTTCTAGTAGAAGCTGTAGAACGAGAGAAGGTTGTAGCCTTCTACAGGTGGGTGTTTATATGGTTACAGAAGTTTTGATGCACTGATTAAAGATCAACATATGATGAATTAACTGAATCATAAGTTTGTTGGATATACGCTAGTCACATTAAACACAGTTGCATGTACACGTGATTTCCCTTAACTGAAGTAGTGTATATGAATTTGATTATGGAAATGAAAAATTATTGATTTGCAAATATTGATCACCCCCACCCCCCCCCCCCCCCCTCTTAGTATTATTTCCAATAATTGGTATCGGAGCATGTCCTTTGGTAGAAGCTTGATCGCTTGAAGGAGATACGTAGAAACAATGGGAAAGAAGCTAAAGAAGAAAGCATCTCAGAAGAAGAACACAACTCAAAGGAATGGTGACAGTAGGAGAGACAATTGGCTGTTAGATGGAAGCAAGGATTCAGATTCCAAATCACCTCAAGATGAACAAGTAAATGAAGCATCAGATAAAATCATAGATCAACAAAATCTATTTAACAAAAGGGAGTGTGCCCTCAAAGAAGAAGTTACCAGATTAAAAGCTCAGCTGGAGTGTGCCTTCAAAGTATGTCAAATGCTGCAGGATGAAGTGATATCATTAAAAAATAAGCAGAATGAAGAACTACCTCAAGCAAATAAAGAACAAGAAAATGAGATTCTCAAATTAAGACAACAAGTGGAAGAAGGAAGAGAGGCTGAAGAAATCTTGAAGAAACAACATCTGGAAAAGGAAGAACAACATCAGGTTGAGGTAAATATCTTAAAAACTAAATTAGAAGAAAAGGATAAACTGTTACAATTTCAAGACAGTAATAAGATTTTGGATGATATTCTTAGTAGTCAAAAATCTCCTGCTATCAAAACTAGTCCTGGTTTTTATGAATCTGTTGAAGGTGAATCTAGCTCACAGGGTGAGGCAAGGAACTCTAATAAAAAACCTGAAATGCTCAACAAGGAGGTAAGAGGTCAACCCCATCAACAACCAAGGAAAGAAATCCTTCAAAGAAAATCTTTTACTCCAAACTGTGCAAGTGATAGTTAGTTGTTTTCTCGGATGAATAATGTTGAGTGTTATGTATGTCATAATCTTGGACATGTTGCAACGAGATGCAGAAGTAGAATGGTTCAACACCATCGCACCGAAAGATCATCACGTTCCTGGTACTTTAAGGGATATTGTTTTTCTTGCAATATGTTTGGTCACAAATCCATTGACTGCTATAGAAGGAATATGAAACATGTAAGATGTTATGCATGTAACAAGCTTGGACATATAGCAAAAGAATGCAGGAGAAGATTTCAGGCACCATACCAAAAGGAGAAAACATCATCATAGTCTAAGATATGGAAGAAGAAGGAAGTACGGTCAGAAATATGTGGCATGGCATAGTGTACAGGCATAATAGACTTAGGGGGAGCTGAAAGTATGAAACCTGATTGTTCTAAATCTCATACATAAGTTTCATGAAGACATGTCGCGTATACACGCGAGTTCGAAGCTGCATAGTTGCGTATATGTTAGTTTGAGGAAAAGAAATGGGACAAACTTAGGAAAATGGGTTTGATATGGTTCAGTCAATTATCTGCTATGTTTGATGATGGTTACAATCTGCTGAAGATGTGTGGAAATGTGTTGGTACTCATAAGATGTTATTTAGAAGTGCTTTTGATCCTCACAAGTTAACTTGATATATATCTGATTGATGATGATGCCTTGATACTTTTTGCTGATATATGCATGATCAGATTTGACAGTGAACTGATGGAACAGGTTCAAGTGGAGCATATGCTTCGAATAATGCATTGTTGTCATTATGCTTAGAAGTCTTTGGTGAAGATGCTTATGTGGGTGATACTTGGGGTGATATTGTTGCTATTCAGATCAGATTCAGGGATGATCATTTAAGTGGCATATTATTGTTGGTTGGCCAAGAGAATGGTATTGCAGGTTACAGGTTTAGATACTTTTGACAAATACTTATGGTGCAAATCATATATGGTGTATGATAGTTGCTGATGACTATCATGGTATTGTTTAGATTGCTAGTCTTTGTTATAAAATTCATGTATATCATTTGATGTAAAGGTCATGCAAAGACCTAATTTGTAACCCCACTTTGCATGGGAAGGATGATGTAATAATTTATATTTCATTCATGTATAAACATTTGGTATATCCCCACTTAGTTGGGTGGATGAGTCAAAAATTGTGTATCCCCACTTGGTTGGGAGATTGATGTATGTATGAGTCATTGGTGATAGGAAGGTCATACTCACTTAGTTGAGTTGTAGAGTCATGTTATTCTTTTGAAAAATATTTTTGTAGACTCTACATGTGCTCAGGGGGAGCAAGGATGGTTTAGTACATCTTAGCATGTACAAAGGGGGAGTTCGATCAGAGAATTCAGCATGTACTCAGGGGGAGCATGAACAACATAATGTATGTCAAAGGGAGAGAATATCTTGGTCCACCCTTTGCCCTTGATGTCAAAGGGGGAGTGTGTCTTAGTGTTGTTGTTGCCATCAAATCCAAAGGGGGAGATTATTGGCATTATGATACAGGTGTTGTCCTTGATGGCAACTCACTCAGATGACAGATCATAGTGCAGCAGGTCAATAGCAAAGAATTAATTATCAGATTACAAAGAATGAATAAAGAGAGGTATACGCAGGTTCACCTTGACAAAGGAGCATATACACGTGGGTTAATAGACCAAAAGGAGCGTATAACGTATACACGCACTTTCACAGAAGGAAACGCGCGTATATCTTGGAAAACTAAGTTTTCGTCCAAGATATTTGGTCCATGGTATTTTGATCCATGGTATTGGTCCAAGGTATCTGGTCCGAGGTATTGACCCTAGGTATTTGGTCCAAGGTATTGGTCTTAAGTGGTTTTGGTCCATGGGATTGAGAAAGGCATAAAACTATTAAAGGAGGAGAAGATCATTAGGCCATGTGTGCAAGTATTGAATATCTGATGAAGTTTGAGATCCAGTATGCAAGTTATGGGTTTGTGATGCTTTAGTTGATCTAAACTAAGGATGCACCTATCTGGATGATGATGGATGATGGATCGGGATCTTAAGGCTTGGAATGTATTATCATTATGTGTTTTGATCATGGATAGACTAGATCTAAATACTGACGCATGTTTTATTCTATAAATGTTATGATCTGGGTATGACTGAATTCTGAAATAGCTGTGAAGTGTTTAAGTTAGTATTTGCAGATCTGTACGCGGGTTCGCTTTGGTAAAAGCACGTATACACGTTGTTTCGGTTCATCAGAGTAGCGTATACATTATGAAATATGATATCTGATTTTGTAGTTGGTTCTAGTGGTTGTTTCAGAGTTATGGGTTCTGCTCTGTGACTGTGTTTAGATGACAGGGCTTCAGTGATTCAGTTGTTGGGTGATTCAGGGATTGATGATTGAGTATTTAATGATTAGTTAATGCAATGGTTGTATTGCAGTGGTGATTGATTTTGAGCTTCAATGTTGTTGATAGGTCCAGTATGAAAATTGGATGAAACGTGGCCTTCAAATTATGGTGTTGTGTTCTAGGAGTATCTAATCTGAAAATTTATGAAACGTGGTCCCTAGAGGAAGAGTGAAGTTTGGAGCCTTCAGTAGGCTAGTGCCTACATATTGGTAAACATATCGGCCAACACAAGAGCCAGGGGGTTGGAGCTTCCTTCCAATAGCAACTGGAAAATGAGAGAGGGTTGTAACCTTCTATAGGTCGACACCTACATACTAGTAAATATATCAGCTAGTGCAAGGACCAGGGGGTTGTAGCTCCCTTCCAGTAGAAGCTGGAGAATGAGAGAAGGTTGTAGCCTTCTGCAAGTGGGTGTCTACGTATTGGTATGAGTCGACACCCGTACAAGATTGTAAATAGGTTTTTCTTATATTAAAAGGAAGACAGCAGTAGGGGGTTTTCGTCCCACATTGGGTTTCCACCTTATATCTTGGTGTTCATGTGTGTTTCTTATGTGTGATGATCTGTTTTGTTTTTACTACACCTGGTTACTATTTATATGGTTAATGAAGTTTTGATGAACTGATTAAAGATCAACATATGATGAATTAACTGAATCATAAGTTTGTTGGATATACACTAGTTGCATTAAACACAGTTGCGTGTACATGTGAGTTCCCTTAACTAAAGTAGTGTATATGAATCTGATTATGGAAATGAAAAATTATTGATTTGTAATATTGATTCACCCCCCCCTCCCCCTCTTAGTATTATTTTCCAACATTTCCTCTGCAATATGCCACCAATAGTCTCAACCAAACTTATTGGAGCATAACTTGTTGAGTTAAATGAGGAATGCTTGGCTCTGTTTTTCCAAGTGGGATGGTTGGAGTTTTTGCAAGTATTTCGAGGACACAACAATGAAGTAGTCAAAGCATTTGTTGATTATTTTAATGGAAAGAGAGACTATGTGGGCAACTTGGAGATTAAGCTAATATGGAATTTGTGGTAGAAACCACACATTTACACCTGGAAGGCAAATGATAGTCCAAAAAGGTTGTGGTCCAAAGCATTCCATGGATAAAATTTCTAGCTAACAAGGAATGTAAATATTTTGTCAAAGGTGTATCAATATCATTCTTGAAACCAAAATGGCGTGATTTGTCATATATGACTCGTAGACACATAACTACTGAAGGTTATTATAGTGTTGTTTTTATGTATCATGTTCTTCTTTTAATGACTTTACTAGACTTATAGATTAACCTCCCTTATTACTTGCTTCAGAGCTTAACCAAAATGTTTAGCACTTACCAATCCAACCACAAGAAACCTGAAAGGCCCCTTTCCACCATAATTTAATCTACATGTTGGTTAGACATCATTTGGCTAAGATTGGTGATAATTGGAAATCTTTTCTCTCTTGTAACAGTTATGTTAAACCTATAGAGTTTGACCTTGTTCAGTCTTCTACCACCATGGCTCCTAACCCTTCTCGTGTATATTTAGTTCTATCATTGGCTGAAAAATTATAGCAGGATGAGTGTGAGAAATATATCCAAATGTTAGGGTCACCTTCTTTAGAGGATAGTCATGTTAAGGTTTCAAAAAATCCAACCTCTCTTCGAGCTACTAGGAGTGCAACAAGAGCTCACAATCGGAAGCCCTTTAATGGATCTCCTCGGCCTGAACCTCTGTTTGTTCAACCTACATAAAAACAAAAAAAATTTCAAGTACATAAAAATGAATAGGATATGGCTAAGGTAAAACGACTGCGAAGGAAAATTGCTAGAGCCTGAAGGATCAGGCATAAAATTCCCCCTAAGATTGTTTCCTTGGTTGACTTGGAAACTGATCTCAAGCCATCACTATAAAGAAACAAGCCCCACTTGTGGGTGCTCCTCTTGGTCATAATAATACTACCAATTGTCATAATTCTTCCTCGGGTAACTCCCATTCGAATGATTTAATTGCCAATATGTATTGGAAGCAACAATATTTGCCCATTGTCCCTCGTCTGGAACATTGAATCAACCAACTCATTTATGAAAATAACCAACTCAGAGTTGTGTTCCAGAAAAAAGGACAAGTCTAATGAATGGAAATCACTCAGTTTCAAAGGTAATACCCAATCCAATGATACTCACATTGTGATAAATTCTCTGAATCTCAAGGTTACCATTTCCTCAAAATTAGAGGGATTTGATGTAGGAAAATAGTCAATTTGTCTTTATATATGCACAAGAAGTGTTACATGTAATATCTGTTTTATTTAGTATTCTATTGTAATAATAAAAGGGTTGTTATAGGATCATAGATTCTGTGGCAACCCCATTCAAGTATCATTATCAGATTGACTAATTTTAGTTTGTTTCCTTAATAGTTTTTCCACAACAGAAAGATAATCCTCTTGGATATCATGACCCAAGATATATTTAGTCATTGTGTGCTCTTCTTAACCCATATGGGAATCTTGTCTACCTTTTTTTCTTTTAATTTGGTCGTTCATTCGTCTGAGATGCCTGAAAATGCAACAATTCTCTTTATTTTTTCTAACTAAGTGATTTAAAGACAATTTTTAGTTTTACTTTTTGTTGAAAGGCTTATGGCCTATGGTTATATATACCCCTCACTTTGATTAAAAGGGGATCCAAAAAGGAACTCTGGAAAAAGGAATGTTGCTCAAATTTTGACCGTGGAATAATTTTATATACAGTTAATCAACTTGATTTTATTTAGTATGTTTCTTATATCTTTATGTTCCATGGTCGTATTGATATCTTCTTTATTCTCTAGTAAACTATTTTTCGAGGTTTAGAAGATAAATGTTTCTTTTGTTTAATAATTTGATTTCTTAAACAAAAGACTATTTCTATTGGATTTTTTTGTTGTTAAGCATTATTTCAGTTTGTTATTGCCTAATTAGATTGATATCCATATCCAGTGGCCTATGTGCTAAGAGTGGTATGCATCTAGGCATTTGATTGATTTGAATATATGTGAGTGTGTTCTAGATGTTCAAGCCCATGTAAAATGTCTTCTTTATAAGTTGAATTAATGTTGTAGCTATAATTGATTAGCTTAATTATATCATCTCTTCTGCTGATGGTTTATTGATTGTATTCATAAGCCAAAGGAATAGAGCATATGAATTTTATAAATGATCATTTATAGTTATCCCTTTTATCTACCTTACCCAAGCGATATTTATAATTATTTATTTTAGTTAGCTTTTGCATATGTTCTTGATGTGAAATCTTGAAGTAAACATAATTACATAATGTTTGTCTATGAGAACATGTTATTTATCATATATTGAGAACAAGTTTAATATAAAGCTACATGTAGAAATATTATTTTATTCCATTTTTTTGAATATATTTTATAAGTTTATCTACAAATCATCCTTATTTTGAACCAGTTTCTTTATGATATGGTCTCTGTTATCTATTGTAGCATAGTTTTGTACATTTTATATCATAGCATGATCTTGTAGTATAAAAACTTGTATATTATTTATTGTTTAATTGTAATTCCTAAATGAAATGTACCAATTAGAATTAGTTAGTTTATCTTAATTCATTTACATTGAAACATTCAGCCCTTGTTTAATATTTATATATAATATATATATATATATATAATATCAGATCTAGTTGCTTGATTTCCATTTTCATTCCAGAGCTAACTTAATAATATATATATATAATATAATAATATATATATAATATTATATATATATATATATAGATATATAAACCATAGTTTAGTGTAGAATTAGTTTAGATTAGTGTAGAATAACTAAAGTTTAGATTAGGATTAGTTTTCGCGAATTCAAGCATTCGTAAGAAGAAAAGATCCAACACTAACATATTCTATAAACTCGTCAAGGATAGTTATACCTAACGACTTGGGATATTAAAGACCCTAGGTTCGAGCTATTCCTCCCTTGTTGACTTAGGTGTACAACGCCTATGTCAACAACTACCAAACCATGAATAAAATGGTATTGGAATTAAGTTGATTATAATTTGGTGTGTGCAATAATCAATGACTCACTTGTGTGATGGTAATGGGGGTTGCGATATCACCCATGACACTCAACCTGCAACAATATGTAGAGGTGTTTCCTGTGGAGCGAAGTTTGCAGGGGTTGGTGCAGTTGGATAACGTAGGGTTGAGGTGGTTTGGGGATGGCAGTGTACCCAGCCTTTCTAGACACAGTTTGATCTGAGAAATTTTCATGAATTCTTTCAAACAAAAATCCCCATTATACAAGACCTTTTACTAACACTTGCATTTGCTTGTGAAATCATAAGCAATGCACATTTTAAACAACTTCAACAAACCATCAATAATGAAACAAGAAGAAATAATCATGAACAACCATAAACACATGATATTATAATGGAGTTCGTCTAGTGTGGACTACGTCTCCAAGCCCTTGGTCAAGAGTGGGGAGGTTGCTTCATTAGTTATTACAAGATGATGAGTGCATGATGCAATATTTGTCAATACAAGGATCAACCCCCTTAACTAGAGTGGCATGTCTCTCCATAAGACATTCTCCTATAAGAACTCTCACTCACAAAAGCTCTCCTCTAGCATGACAAAGTAAAAATCTCTCACATAAAGTGGCATACAATGATCCTTGCACAAAGTGGCATACATGGATCTCAAAATCAAATCATCATCTCAACAAAAATCAAATGAACACATGGAAATAATGCACCTTATACGTCCAAGTTTGGGGACGACATAAAAATCGGTTACTCAGATGAAGAAACAACATGTACCATTGTGTTCCCTATGAAAAACTATAAAACCTGAGTATAAACTTGACCCATTTCTATCATGGTTAATTTTGGGCTCCCCGATAATCTCAAAGATTCCTCAAAGATTTTCTTTTGCGGGTTGACTAAAATGCAGCTGCTCTGATGAAGTAACTAATCATGCCATCATTTTCCTCGCAAAAAATCGAGACAAATGAGTAAAATTTGTCCTGGTTCTGAAACTCTCAATTTTAGGCCTCTAGGGAACCTTTTAGATTCCATGCATATTCTTGCATCAAAGTTCCACCTTCATGGTTATGTCCTCAACATTTTGCTTCTGAAAAATCAGTTGCTCAAATTAGAAAACCGATCATACCATCAAACTCCTGGAAAATTTATGGTTAATACACTTGGCATAATTATGACTCTGTCAAAAAGCAACTCCAAGCAATCTAAAAGATTCTTCCAAGATTCCTTAATTCATGGTTCCACTGCCTCGTTCTATGTGCGTGCTCAGAGTTCCATGTTGCCTCACCATTGCCATATGTTCTGCGAAATGGTCAAACTGATGGTTCATATAAAATTTTTTGGCAGACCTACCAAAGCTAGCCGCTTGGCCCAATGGTAGTGGGCCACCCACAGGGCCATTGGCCTATCCCCAGTCAGTGGTTTGAATCCTAGCTAGTGGCTTGTTTTCATTTATTATTTTGGAGTCGGTCATTCGTTGGTTTATTATTTTAGTTCCTTGTCATTCCAATGTTTTCAGCAATTTGATCGATGGTCCCATTGGGCGGGTTCGACTCCCACTAACATTTTTAATATATATTATATATAATATCCCCGGATTGGCCGACAAGGTTTAACCGCTCACCAACTTGTTTGTTTTATTATTATGATAATTAATCCCAACAGTTAAAACTCCCGCCGATTTCTTTGGAGGACATTAGATAAAAATTAATCAAGCGATAATTTGGTCACTCCCATCTTCTGTAAAGGTACAAAATGTGACATTGTTAATAAAATCGTCTAGCAGCTAATTGGGTGCCATGTGGCGCAACCCGATTGGATTGTACTACTAACTAGGTTGCTGACGTCATGTTGTCGTCATGCTAGTGTCACCTACCACATGTTTCCTCTCCATTGGTTTATTGTTGACTGTATTGCCACATCACCTTTCTCATGTCAGCGACCATATGGATCACATACTATTGACGTTAGCACCACGTGTCATCCCCGTGGGTCCTTCCTGCAAAATTTTTAGTTGTTTCTCAAAAGCTTCAGTAGACCATAACTTTCACATATGGTGTCAGATTGAGTTGTTGTTTATGTCATTGGATTCAAGGCGACGAGCTCTACGTGTTGGTCATAGTTTCGACAAAATCCAAATAATTTGATTTTTTAGCCTTTCTGGAGCCACCTAGATCATGGTTTTAACTACAAGAAAATTTCCTTCAAAGATGTAATTTCCACTTATAAAGGAAGTTATTTCCAACACTTCTTTTCTATAACGACTTGGATTTTGTAATGTTGTCTTTCAATTCATAATTTGTTATGTTTCTTTGTATCTACTCTCCTACAGGTTGGTTAGCACCTAATCTGCACTCAGTCTCGAGTTTACAACTTTTCTTCTATCTCTTTCCTTCTCCATGCCTTTTCTTTTATTCCTTCCCCCCTTTGTTCTTGTTGTATCCTACTTTCCTTCTTGTCCTCCCTCTACTTATCTTCTTTGGGCCTCCCATCTCCTCAATCATGTTGTCTTTCATTCCCTTTGTCTAGCTTATTTTTCTACATGCAATGTTTTCCATGTGTTCTCTCTAAGAGATTTCGTTTTGGTGTCCCGTGGTGGTCATTATCTTGAGGCTTTCTTATTCTCCTCCCCCTCCTCCCGTATCGATATTCTAAGGGTTCCTCTTGAGAGGGTTCTGTGGTGGTGGCATCATTTTGTCTAACACTCAAATGACATGGCACTTATCTTGTTCACCTGACTTCCTTAGACTATCTTGGCCTATGCTTTAGATTTTTTGTTTCTTTGACCTCTCCACGATGTCTCTTTAGAGGGTGCAAGTTTGAAGGGTGTTTCCTATTATGAGGAGTGGAATCATAAGGGAAATACTCACATGTAGCATCGACTAGAGGACTTTGCATCGCACTATCGTGAACTCATGCCGAGACATATTAAGGGAGAACTTACACATAATGGGGGGGAACATCATCACAAAAAATCCCATCTCAGACACAAAGGTTCTCACTGAATGGGAAAATCAGATACCAAATAGAGGACATATGAGGGGTCACTTCAACAAATATTTGTAAATTGTTGATCTCTATTGGAAAATGAAGTTTTTTTGGGCCACATTCTCTTAGATTGACACGAGAATCGAGTAGATATTCTCCACTCCCTTGAGCACTTACATTAGCATTTGAGGAACTTATATTGAAGGATGGAGCGAATAAAACAAAATCTCGGCATTTCCCCCCTTGATAGGGAATACATATGAGGACACCAAAGAGACTATTTAGGTCGCAGTCTCATATTCAGATCTCTCTACCTAGTTATTTATCATGTCTATGTTTTATGTTTCCTATGTTGTAGACATTTTTCTGCAAAGTCGTTTATGCTAGTTTCTCATTTTTGTTTTGTTTAATTTTGTCTCTCCTAGTACTTAGTTAGCCCTCTCCTCCCTATGGAAAGTAAATTTTTGGATTTGCTCAGGCCTCCCTAGTGAGAGACTAACTTAAATGTTTCAACTTATCTTGTCATCTCAAGTTTTGAAGGCAATACAATTTTCACCCTACAAAAAAAAAAATATTGTAAATAAATATAGAATATTGGAAGCATTAATATCTTTATGTGATTTAAATTATTATTAAATTTACTTTAAAATTAGTTTATTTGGCTTACGATACTTTAAGTTGATAGTCAAATCACTATAGAGAGGTGTGTCCCTTGTCTCACAACAAAATAGTCTCATACACCAATTTAGTGTTTATCTTATCTATTACTTTAAAAATAAATTCTTATTATTATTATAATTCCATTTTCTTTAATTAAAATTATTTTAACAATATAATAATTACAAGTTTTAAGATGTAATTTTGGTACAAAATAAAATTTAGTAAGCATATCAATCTTTTCTCCCCATCATTTCAATTGAACTCAATTACTCTATATGTATAATGTACTTTTATTTATTTAAATTTAATATTTTAAATATTTAAAAATATCTAATATCAAATTCAATTCCAACTAACTTTACTTTTTAATATATGTTTTAATTGAGTTATCTTTAAGTGCGTTTTTTTGAAAAGTTTTCCGGTTTATTTTTTTATCTAATTTGTCTAGAATTCGGTAGGGATTCATTGAAATCACAAGTTTTGCGCATGAACTCTTCACAAACGAAGTGCCCCAAGGGTTTTTGAGGGTGATGAATCCCTATATGGAATCAAAAACCCAATTCAAATAATATAAATCAAGATTTGACCACAATTTTTTCACCGGATTCTCACTAGAAATCCACTAGAAACTCAAAAAAACCACACTTAAAAACTACTTTTTAATTTTCCAAAATTATAAACTTTTATAATTTTTATCTTCTATACTCCATATATGTACACATTAACAAAGTAAACGAGAAATGGAAGTGTGTCAATAATGTAAATGCGGTGCTTGAAAAAATATATAATTCCATAAACTACATAAATGTACACATTAACAAAGTAATATTGTTATATATTTATGTATTGAGGCTTCTGTGATCCATAATGAATTAAGGAAAGTCTTTCAGTAGAAATCACATAAGAGAAATTTTTGGTCGGCGTGTTTCGAACCAACAAGTGTGGTTCATCATCAAGACCAGATGAAGAGGGAGACCTTGGCAAAGGCTTCAATAGAGAGCAATGTAGAGACATAATTTCAAATAACAGCGATATTTCAACAATAATATTTAAATTATGATATTAATTTATGAATATATTAAAAACACATATTATTAAGTAACAACTATATTAAACGACTAGTTTTTAAAAATAATATTTAAAAAACTAATATCATTATTTAAATATTATTTTTTAAAAACCAGCCGTTTAATATAGTCGTTACTTAATAATATTTATATTTGTTTTTAATATATTAATAAATTAATATCATAATTCAAATATTATTGTTCAAATTGTTGGTTTGAAAACACTCTTATAGCTTTTGGTTTAAGCCCTTTATGGAATCGATGGATTATGTCCCTCACTTCCTCTGCCTTCTTTTCAATCCTGGGCACCCCCTCGACCACTTTTATGCCCTCCAGAGGTATCCGGCAAGGGGATCCTATCTCTCCTTTTCTGTTCATCCTAATGGCCAAAGGTTGAAGTCGAACCTTCAAAAGCGCGCTAATCAAAGGGAACATAAAAGGTATCTCTCTTCATGGCAATAAACCTATCACTCATCAACAATTTGTCGATGATAACATGCTAATGGGACATCCTTCATTCCAAGAGGCTCGTGCCATTAAAGGACCGGCAGGGGCTCGACTGATAAGGAGGGGAATTCTCCTACTCTTTTCAAACGCTTCTAGGACCTCTATGAATCTATACAAATCCAAAATTTGCTTTTTCAATACCCCTTTTATAACACAAAGAAATATAGCTAGAATTGTTTATCCATCTCCTCTCTGCCCACAAAATATCTTGGAGCCTCTCTTACTGACTTAGCTATCAAGCATTCCTCTTGGAAATCACTCCTGGACAAATTGGCCCAAAAGCTCCCTTGACTCTTTATTTCACCATTTGGGAGGCTTTCGCAATCCAAAATAGATTTCTATTTTTGGTGAATGAATGGGAGGGAGGAAGAACCTCAACCCGTAGAAAGAAGACACCCAAACACTTCCTATCTTGAGTCACTTCACTTTCAATAGCGAAGGTGGAGGAAGGAGATTTCGAGTACCTAAGTCAGTAGCTACATGTTGAAATGAAAAGCCTATAACCTATTTCTATGTATACATCATTATGCAAGAGACTTTATTTACGTAATTACGCAATAGACTTTCTTTATGTGAAATTGGGAGGGCTTATATCCTGAGTTAGATTCTTTATGAAATTGAGATGCCTGGCCCTAGCAGGAATCACTATGTGGGATTGCTGCCAGGTAGGGACACAAAAGAGCAAGGATCTCCTGGCAATGACAGGCAGGGGCTTTATCCAATTAATGATCTAGTCAAATAAGCACCTCGCCCAACACCTATTTGATTAGTTTCAGTTCCATAGCCTGTTTAAGATAAAGACCCGTTGTTTACCAAGCAGCACCAAGAGCAAAGGTATAAAAGGCAGAGCCTGTTTACTAAGTAGCAGATCTCGCAGTTCGATAGTCAGTAGGTAGATACACTTATGAAACCAGGACTGGAGAATCTACAGGCTAAGGAGCTGGATTTGGAACTTATTCTGATACGAAATCAACTGATTATTTAGCTGAATCAATTGGATCCTAGTCTGTTGACCTTGAACCAGAAGCAGTTTAAGCACCATTGGAGCATCTCCAGATCGAGAGCCATACCCTGGTGTTTAAGATCCTCCAGATGCACCTAGATCAAAGCTAGGAGAGGCAGAGTCAGTTTTTTCGCCAGTTATGCTCAGATATAGCTTCTGCTGGGATCCAATATAGTGGGAGCAACAGTTTCCGTGTGAGCTGTGGTGTCTGCTGTAGCCGTGGGTAATGCTTTTTGCAGCGTATGATTGAGCAGTCTTGGCTTCACCTGTCTCAGTGTCTGCTTTAGCCGACCCTACTTTGTCTTTAGCCTTGCCCTTGCTTGCTGAGGTGATGGCTTTTGGGTCAAAAATAGGTTGAACCCCGCCCGAAGCACCCCACTAAGAGTACCTACTAATAGCATGTGTTACGATCCATCGAGAATCAAGGTCCATCATACGTAAAATGATCTTTGGACTCGTGTTTTCCATCCATTTCTTTCTGTATCTAGAATTGGATCTGCTACTAGCACTGAAAGCTCTAGGTCACTCACATCTATAATTCGTCCGGTCAGAGCAAGGAGGGGAGGATAAAATACACATTGAGCAGGCAGAAGGAGACACAGCGATAGGTAGGAGGAAACACACAGTGGCAAGGCAAAGACACATAGCGGAGGAAACAACATTGGTAAGAGAATACATGGGGGAAAATACACCTTAAGCAACAACACGAAGCACATCACCCTTGTATTGGCTTCGCTGATTCAACCTAGTCAAATGGAACTGGAACGGGTTGTGCCTCCCATGCGTGTGCCTCTCCCACTAGTGGGATCGCTTGCTTCATTGTTGCTTACTTTGTTGCTTTATTTGCTCCTGCCTCCTATGTCTTTGCTCCTATGGCTTTTGACTCTGCTGCCGAGTATTTATTTGGAAGGGATGTTGGCTCTCTTACTCGAAGGGATGCCACCCCTGTTTTCATTCTAGCTGCCTTTGCTCCTATAGGTGAAATTGCTTCCCGTGCTACCGACTATATATCTGTTATTTATGGATCAATTAGAACTCGGTAAACTGCCTTTCCCGCTACGGGTGAGACTCAAGAAATTGGTTAAGGATCTGCCCCTAGGTGAGGTGCTTATGAATACTAATGTTGCGAGGCCAACAAAGACAAAGTCAACTAGGTATCGAACTGCTAGAACCATAGGTGGTTATGGGTCATAAACTGTATTTGGGACTCAATCTGGAAAGGACTATGCAGAGCGAAGGGGTGCTAGTAGGCTACCTTAATATAATACTCTACCTAACATTATTCTCTTTCAACTCTATGACTCTTTGGCTAAGACTTATATCTAATGATTAGATCATCCCATGCTCAGATCGAGGTTCTTTTCTTTAGACACTCGACCAACTTCGTTTCTCTTTCTGGCTTTCAATACGTTACGTACTATTTGATTCCTTCAAATAGGTCTGCCTATAACGAAAGTAGGTGCTTACCTTACTACCTTAAATGAGTGGGATAAAGTAGGGGTGGAACATTGTTATGGAGTTATGTCTTCTCCTTAGTGAGATACTATTTCAAGACTGGGGTGTGTCTTCTCTTCTCTTTATGCTATCTCTAGTTATCGAAAGAATACGAGTCAATACATCTATACTTAACTTATAGGCCTATAGATCAATGATAGCTAGATCAATGAGAGGCTATACATAAATATGCCTATAGGATTCTTCCCCGTAGGGTACATCTTAGGCTAATTGATAGGAATGATTAAATCTCTAGTTACCGAAGGAAGGCCAAAGATAAGGAGGATATTTGTTAGCAAGCCCAGATTATCTGTTGTTGCGCCTAGGAGACATCCTCTCTTCAGCGTAGCACGTGCTTGCTTCTGAGCGAGCATAAAGGAAAGGCAATCTATCGGTTTCAATTACTTCGAAGGTACAAATATATAGAGAAGCTGCACGAAGCCCATGACTAAACGCATGGTCAAATACCAAATGAGATGCAATTTGAGATGCAACTTCCACGGGGATTTCAGAGTAGGTAACACCATTCCTTTTTCCCTAGGGTGGAGAGTGAACGCGAACTAAACTAGTTTTTCCAATCCGGTAGATGGCTCTGCATTTCAAGGTGGGATGGTTCATTAACTGTTTCGCTAATTCATTTACTTATTGGGTGGCCCCTCTCAAATAAGTAAAAAAAAAGAGCTCTGCCGGTCCTTGGATGCTTATTGGGTGGGGGGCGTTGGTCGAGCGTGCTCCGCATCCTCTCCTTAGTTTTTTTAGTATATATGAAGTAATGGATGCCTGTTATTTTTGTTTTATTTAAGCCCTGTCGGGGGCATCCTTCGCTTCCATTCGAATTGATGTTGGTTATCAATCAGTTCGATCAGTCATCCCCTTCTTTCCATTGCAGATGCGTCCTTCCCCCCCTTCCCAAGGTCCTTCAGCAGCGCCACTTTCTACTTCCATCATGTTTCCTCCCCCTCGCGACGTAGTTGATTCGGTCCATTTTCCACATTATATATGTTAGCTTTTCCATTTGCACTGGCTTGATAGGTTACACTTGATAGTGTGGTCCCCTTGCTTGATAGTAGCATCATCATCAATATCCATACAGAACCATGTCTTGCTGCAATGCTCTCAAGTGCGTATTGCTGCTATGCTTTCTGCACAGAACCAACCACAACCATGTATTTCTACTATGCTTTTTTGGCTGCTATGCTTAAGAACCAACCATACAGATCCATATTGAGTGAATCAATCAAGAATCAATCAAGAGTGAAGAGATACCCATAAAAATCCATACAAAACCATACATGTGCGCTATGCTGCTACACTGGTAAGTGCGTATTGCTGCTATGCTTTACCATGTCTTGCCGCTATGCTTTGCTCTTAAGTGTGTATTTACAGAAAAGATCCATAGCTAGAGAGGGTAGAACCAATAGAGAGAAAACATAACCTTTTAGCGTCATCTGAAGATGTTTTGGAGGGTGATTATGTTATTTGGATTATTGGCGAACTCCTCAAATGGCATTTGATAGAGTAATAGAGAGTAGTGGCACTTGACTGTTAGCGTGGTCCCCGAACCCTTTCGCACTTGACCGGTGGTGATTTGCACTTGTTAGCATGGTTGGGCCGTAGCTCGCTTGAGACATCGTGGAGATAGTTATGCTTCTAAGCCAATCAATCTTTCAAGTCCCGATTGAGGAAATAGAAGTCTTTGTTCGTGCATCAGGTGACTTGCAAATATATGGGTGAGGCGGGTTTACATGTGGTTTGCGGAGTTTGGATCGTGCTATTGATCGAGTTGGGGTTGTTCATGTGCCTAAGGTAGGAGTTTGGGGTAAGGGTAATGTGTCTGGAGACGCTGGTGGACGTATGTATTGGGAGCATGTAGGTTATCATCTAGGAGCATATAAAGCAAAGCGGGTGTCTGTCGATTGTGGACTTGGAGATGGGATGCGCATATGGGGATTGTTACAGTTCCATGCTGTGTCAATGAGAAGGATATCTGGTTCGTTTTACCTTGCCTTTAGGGCATGGAATTCCGAGCTCATCTCCTTACTAAAGAGAAGGAAGGCAATAAGGTTTCTTCCTTTGGTCGAGCACATATATTTCATTTATGGGCTATCCCTTTGGTCGAGCACATATATTTCATTTATGGGCTATCCCTTTGGTCGAGAACTCATATTTAACTTTCCCTTGAAGGTATGGGAGTCATATCGAATATCCTGCCTAAAGAGAAGGAAGATTAGCTCAGATAAATCACTCCCTATTCAGGGTCCAAAACAGGAAGGCACTATTATGCCCATTTCCAAGCCTCTTCTGTTGGACCCTGTACGGAAGATCTTTCTGGCCAAGATCGGAGTAAGGTATCTCCTATAGGGAAAGCACTATTTGTAACTAATCTCCCATAAGGTAAAGCACTTACTTAAGATCTGACCCTCTGGTTGAGATCTGACCTAACTCTAGCCGGGAATACGCAGGAAGTAGTCAAGAAGGTCTCTTCCTTCGGTCAAGGACTTGAATTCGGGAAAAAGAAAAACCCTTTATTCAGGGCTAAGGGGGACCTATAACTTACTTATGATATCTTTATCTAAGCAAGCCAGATTCCCCAAGATCTATCTATTCCGATTATCCAAATTAGACTATTTAGAAGGTCCTCTTTTCGTTGAGTAAGGCCCATCAGATCCCCTCTAGATGGGCAGGCAACCCCTTAAGGTGGTTTCTTCTTATCTCTTCTCATTTAAAGCTGTTGTGCTTCCTGGTTAAAAGTCGACCGCTTGAATATTTGATCTATATTATATATGATTCAACGGATCTATATTATATATGAGTCTAACATATGCAACCCGGTTGGCCCCATATATAACGCATGCAGTCATTATTCATAACTCGGATCAGTACTTTCTTTCATGGGTGGGACATAGCTGGCAGGGCTTACTTAACCGAATACATGGAATTGGGATCTCTCTCACATGCATATATCTCTATCAGGAAAGCAACCTATCTATCTACTATCTTCAAACTTCTATTCTCGTTGGTAGGAGTGGAAAAAGAAGAATAATAATTAGCGTAGCCGGCAGCAGGAGGAGCTGTACACGGAGCATCACATCTTTGTTATGCCTATTCATCATCATCCCTATCTCCATCGTCCCTAGGAGCATCATTACTCACATCTTTGCCAGCGGGTGGATCCAAGAATCAGTTCGTTAGTGCGGTAGGTTCATTTCGTCATCATTCCGTGACCAACCAATACTGTTACAGAGAATAGCTTTCTATTTCCGGTCAGAAATGATCCAAAAACATAGCTAGCGGAACTTACTCAATGGCGGGTAACACCTTATAGGCTCACTGAGAACACCAACCCGCTCATCGTAGTAGTTGCTCCACTGGCTCACCCAGAAAGGGACGGTAGGAGCTGATTAATGAGCTCGCTGGTTCCAGTGACACCTGCAAGGAATGAGCTTGTTTGTCCTATCCTTTCCTTAGGCTTGCTTACTGGTCATTCAATAGGTTGGCTTATGAGCTTGCTATCGAGTCTTACATGCCCGAAGCAAGGAACTGACTGAAACCTAAACTACCACATGCTCATATATAACTAACTACCACCATTCCTTTGCCTCCTACCGTCAAGCAAGCGGGTTTCCATGTCTGATTACAGACAAGCGATATACATTCCTTGCACTAGGAAGTGCAAGCCCCTCCCGGGTCCTGCCTTCCTATTTCTTCTCTGGCGGCTTCGCACCTTTATTTATCTTTCTTTCATATACTTAAAGAATGTCGGGCTTGAAACTGTATCAAATAGATTTTCCTTTCCCTAACTTGGGTGGGGCTTGCCTATTGCTTTTATTGCCAAACTAACCTTTCGGGACCCTCGCGCAGCTCCGGGCATTGAGTTATTTGTGGGAGATCCACTACGTAATAGAATCCCCATAATCCCTGGAAAGGAAAGGTATTAATGACAGGCACTGGTTGATGGTCTCTAACCAAGTGAAGGTGGATAGGCCCTAACCAAGACACTAACTCATATAGGTAGGCCGAACCAAAGCAAGTAAGAAGGCAAGGTGCGAAGCCACCAGAGAAGAAATAGGAAGGGCAAGGTTACTGAATCAAGGCAAGGTTGTTACTTAGCTCCCTCGGCTTTAAAGTGACTATCCATGTGCTGGCTTTCAAGAAAGATCTTACCTGATGAGCTCAAATAGTTGGTCCCATCATAGGGTCCCTGGTTGACATGGATTCAGAACAATGTTGGTTTATTACGAGTGAATCGGTCCCCTGAACCGTAGGTTCATTCGTTAACCCCTATATGACAGTGAAACTTAAGGTTAGCACCCATCCCTCTCGGAGTCATATTTTTTGCATGAAGATCTGCTTCCCTCTCGGAGAAAGTGAACCTAAAGGTAGACTCTTGTCTTTCTCGGAGGACTAAACCCTGACTGTATAGTCTATTCTTCTCGGAGGAAGACTTTCCTTTCCCTTCCTGAAGGTGACCCTATCTACCTCTCAGAGTAAACCATAGTTTGATCTTTCTGAATTTTTATTCACCCAAAAAGAGGTAGCGGAACATAAACATCTCCCCCTCTTGGGAAAGTACCACCGTAACTGATGAGATTTTGTTTTGGGGGCTTTACCTGGGCTATTCCTTCAGGCTCAGGCCCAGGTTTTGGGCTTTCGGTTCTGGTTCAGGCTTAAGTCAAGGTTGACTTATTTCTTATCTGCCCTACACCAAGGAGAAAGAAAGGAAAGCCAGTAAGAAAGCCACAACATAATGGGTAGCAAGAGGCTATGGTTCGATCCACCCCAGCCCAAGCATAAAACTAAGTTTCACAAATATTGGGGTAATGCTCTTTGCATGTGTCTTTTGTTCGGCCATTTGGTCCAGCGCCAGCGTCTATGCAAATGTGTGGTTCCTTCCTTCCCCCTGACTAACATTCTATCATTCTCCGTGGCTGGATGGGAGGTAACGTGGTGGTATCCTGGCTGGTAGAACTAAAGGGTATAGAGTGAGACTTGCTTCCTTCCTTCCTTCCTTCCCTCTCAACTCCTCTAATAAGACTAGGTCAACAACTAATCTAACGGTAGCTGGTTGCACTCTCTCTCAATGGTGTTCGTTCAATCCTTTCATTTGGGTCAATCCTATCCTAGTGTGTGAGGCTAATATCTAGGTATGATCAGTAAGATAATACCAATCATAAGAAATCAGTGTCTGGCTGGATGGTGGTATTGTTCCTGATATGATGTTCGTTCCCCTTCACTGTCTGCCCGTCTATCTTTGTGTCTGGGTGGAGGGGGGAGAGACTAACCTGTATGTTGGGATGTCTATATGTTAATAAATCCCCTTTGTCTCTGCGGGTATGCCTCTTCCTAAGAAGGCGGGTGTAAGTTTCCACTACTCCTCTAATAAGGCTAGGTCAACAACTAATCTAATGGTAGCTGGTTCCACTTCAAAATGCTCCTACAAAGTCTAGTGAGCTATTTAAGTTCCCAGTACGATTCTAAGAGGGTTATGTATAAGAAGGTTTTGCGACCGAAGTAAGTCCCAATGGAAAGAAAGAACACATATCCCCGACCGAAGGGAGGCACCAACTATCCTCCTTATGATATCCCCTATAAAGGTCTGATGGGGGTAACAGGTTGTTTGGGGTCCATCCACTACTTTCTTTCTCTCTGATTTGCCTTACAGTAATATAGCCTTAGTCTTAACTATTAGTATTAAGCAGTGCCATGTGGAAGTTGTAGTCCACCACTCTAAACTCTTATGTGTAGGTTTTAACCCCGTACAGAAATTACCTGCATACGAATTCTAAATCACAGGAAAAATAAAAATGCGAG